>CAUYQG010197037.1:0-21310 GCA_963574415.1 Tarsius wallacei
AAAAATTAGCCGGGCGTGGTAGCGCGCGCCTGTAGTTCCAGCTACTTGGAAGGCTGAGGCGGAAGGATCGCCTGAGCCCAGCAGGTCGAGGCTGCAGTGGCCGGGAGCGGCCACTGCACTCCAGTCTGGGCGACAGAGTGATACTCCAACTCAAAAAAAAAAAAATTTCATAAGACAAAGACTGTGTATCTCCATTTATCTCTGAGAGCATCTAGCCAAATCGAAAATATACCTGACACATAGTCCATGTGCAATAACTGCAAGTTTAATAAATGCACGTTACTGGGTAACTGGGATATCAAACAAAAATAAAAATGCAAGTGTCTGTCATCAAAAACTATTTGTAATCTTCTGTGGAGATGGATGATAACTTCTTATTGTAAAGGTTGGGTATTTGCTGAATTATGCATAAGTTCCTGCACATTAATTTCTCTAGCCATAAAGATATTATACAGATATCAAGTACCTATTATCTGTAAGGTACCATACGCAATATTTTATCATATATAAAAATGGATAACTGGACTCCATCTTAAAAGATGTTATATAATCTAGCAGCAGAAATGGTCTTCACATTGTGTAAAAGCTACTTTGTACTCCTCCAATGATATAAACCACACACTGCTTATGTTATAGTTCTGTGCCTATTTAATATTTAAGCTGGGTCTTATAGAATGTGAAAACTTTTGATTAAGTTATAGGGACACGGGTGAACGAGAAGGCGGGGCGGGTGGGGGGTGAGGAAACTTCAAACTCTGAGGCGGAACCCACTGAGGGAGGGAAGGAAGAGCAAAGTTCTGGGCTCAGGTGATGAGTCATGGGCATGCAGGACTGGATCCGTTGAGAAGTCAGAGCTGGAGATGTATTCGTCCTAAGCATCATCCACACAGAAGTGATGGCTGAGTTATGGTAAAGGAGCAAGAATCTGGGGTCTGTTTAGGGAGCAGGAGGAAGAAAGGAAGCCTCAGAAACAGAACCAGCAATTAGAAAACCATGAACGATCTCAGAAGCCATTGAAAGAATTCCAAGGAAAAGATGAATACAGTTGACAGATGCTACACATGTGTCAAGGAGAAAGAATGTTAAATTTGGTTGGGACCAAAACTAAATTGCAAAAGACAAAAAAAAAAAAAATGACCAAGTGTTAAGAAAGCAGAAACGTTACGGATACTCTTTCAAGGAAATGTATTTAAGGAAAGAAGAGCATATGGTACTTCAATGGTGCACAGAGCAAAGGAGGGTTTTTCAGTTTAGTGTAGATCTAAGTATGTTTGTAGGTTGAGGATGGATCAGAAGAGAAAAACTAAAAATACGAATGAGTAGAAGTAACTGAAACTGCCATTGCCAAAAGAGGGCGAGAGAATACTCGAGAACAGAGTTGAGGTGGTTAGTCTTGGCAAGGGAGAAGCTGACGATGACTGGAAATTCAGACACTCTGAGGGGAAAGAAAGTTAAACTCATGCCAAGCGACACTGACGTAAACAGAAATGGAGTTGAGTTCATGTGTTCATTTATTCTTTCAAAGACAGTAGGTGCCTGTAACGTGCCAGGTGTTGTTCTTGACACTGGGGATAAAACAATGAACAAGAGACAGAAATCCCTGCCTTTATATGGGTTAAATTCCAGTGGGAGGACAGACAGACACAAAATAAGTACAATATGGACTAAGATGGCAATAAGTACAAATATGGAGAGTGATAAGGAAGATTACAATTTAAAATATGGTGGTCAGGAAAGATGTCACTGAGAAAGTGATTTCACTTTTTTTTTTTTTTTTTTTTTAGTAATGATGATAGGGTTCTTTCACTGATAGGAGAAAAGTAACCAAAGAACCAGTTTTTCTCTGGGAATTAAATCAAGCCCACTTATCCTTTTCATACAGGTTATTGGATGTGGACCCAGAGTATCTGAATTACTGCTGCTGATCATAGCAACGAAATCATTTGCATTTGTGATAATGAATCTTCTATTTCCTTGCTTATATATTAGAGACCACGTGCACAGATAGACAGGGAAAATAGTTTTATTAGATCTTTTGTCTACTTCCAGTATCAGCAATGATAGTTCATAGCCCATTTACCACATCTATCACTCTCTCCACCCCCAAAAAAGCATAAAATCTGATATAGAGGTGGTTTGGGCCTAGTCATGGTAATGGCTCCTTATAGAAAGCCACTCACAGGAGAGAAATGTATCCTAGGGAAAACAGAAGACATTATAAGACACTGTGATGTCCATCCTCTAATCCATAAGCCTGAGCATGTTAACATCTGCGCTAGACAGAAGAGTACCTAAAACTGAACAACTGTTGCTAGAGAAGAGATTCTGTAACTCTAAAGTTATTTGGGTTTGTATAAAGAAATCATTTAATCACAAAAAGCATTGTCCTTAACGAGTATTTTACCAGTTTTAACAAGCAGCAATTATGACAATCGACCAAAAGATTTTCCCCAGGGAAAAGAAAATCCCATGGTCCGGAGAATTTCTACAGTACCTCCCTCCACCCTTGGAGTTTTCATGTCTCGTAACATTTCTTCACATTAGGTCCAGTAAGCAATAAATGGAATGTGATTGTCAACCATTCAAATTTGAGGCATCAGACCTCTGGTGTGTTCCCCTCTTCTTATATCCAAGAAGCCACCTAGCCTGATGGAATGAAAATATTTGTTCCAACTATAATGCTTACTTGGGGAGGCCCCACAATGTTTTTGGAGGGAGGGTCCCTCGTAGTACAGGCCTCCCTGCTAGGTGTTCTAGGACGCCATTGGCATCAGTGTACCAGCTAGCGTTGTCTTCAGAGGCTGCATTCAGCTTCAATGAATTTTGATTTGGAGATTCTTTCAATACGTTTGTCGATTTCATGATGGGCGATCTATGGGTGCATCTGTGCACACCATGCTGCGTGTTCAGCAGTTTTTGACCAAAAGGGGCATGACCCCCATGTCCCACCCTCCCTATTCACCTGATCTCTTCCCAAGTGACTTTCTTGTTTCCCTGGATGAAAAAGTCCTCAAAGGGAAAGGTTTTGAAAATGTGGAATAAGTGAAACAAACCATGGCAGAAACACTAGAAAGCACCAAAATTGGTGAGTTCTAAAACTGTTTTGAGCAATGGAAAAAGCATCTCGATAGGCATATTGCATCAAATGGAGAGTACTTTGAAGGTAACTGAAGTTTAAACATATAAGAATACACAGTCTTTTATAACTAAATTCTGGTTTTGGGGGGTTCCCTCCCCATACAGCCAGTAAGTCTAAGGCAATAGATGCTGACTTAATGACTAGCGATCCGCTTGGCTTAAAATTCACTTTGTAATGTGTCTATTGACCTCAAACCTTTAGGGATAAAGAGTTTCAAATACTATGATGAAAGTTTCTAACTCAGCTATTTATCGTACATATCACTTTATCACAAGTTCCCCTTCTTTTTGATTAGTGTCACACTTATCAAACAGAAACACCTTTAGTTTCCCTAGTACTATAAGGATAATCTATTGTAAATGCTAGCAAAACTATGGGAAAGCAGCACTTTTTTTAGCAAGAGCAATGTGAGCAGTTATTAACTACATACACGTCTAGAGTGCCCTCCTGGAACTTGGTTTGGAAATCACCAAAAATCCTAACAGAAAATGCTGCAACTTCTTTACGTTCTGAAAAACTCTAAAAAGCACAATGTGGATTCAGCCACCGTTCTTATTTTCAAAAATATTATTTTTAAGAGAGAGGGCCTTGCTCTGTTACCCAGGCTGGAGTACAGTGGCATGATCATAGCTCACTGCAGTCTTGAACTCCCGGGTTCAAGTAATCCTCCCACTTCAGTTTCCAGAGTTACTAGGACCACACGCATGCACGCCATCACACCCAGCTAATTTTTATTTTTATTTTTTTTGTAGAGATGGGGTCTCACTATGTTGCTTAAGTTAGTCTTGAACTTCTGGCCTCAAGTGATCCACCCACTTGGCCACCCGAAGTGCCCAGCCTATTTTTCAATAATTAACTGCTCTCTCTGTGGCAGGACTAGCTGCCCAAAGCAGATTGACCCCTTGGACAGCACCTACCATGCATACTATTCTTTTTTTTTGAGTTGGAGTCTCACTGTCGCCCAGACTGGAGGGCAGTGGCCGCTCCCGGCCACCGCAACCTCGACCTGCTGGGCTCCGGCGATCCTTCCGCCTCAGCCTTCCAAGTAGCTGGAACTACAGGCGTGCGCTACCACACCCGGCTGATTTTTTGATTTATTGTAGAGATGAGGTCTCGTCAAGTTGCCCAGGCGGGTCTCAAACCCGCGGGCTCAGGCAATCCACTCACCTCGGCCTCCCAAAGGCGTGGGATTACAGGCTGAGCCACTGAACCCGGCTCATACCATCTATTCTCTTGTCTTTTCACAGTTAAGCCTTCAGAAACCCAATGTCAAAGCTCACATGTCTTATTCTGCCCAGTAAATTATGCTACTATACTCCTTATCCTGCTTCAGTGATTGTACTATGCTCAAGAACATTAACAGATTTGTGGTTTGGGTCACAACTTGCCAGGCCACAAGAACTGCAGCTCTGAGCCTGGGAAGAAAATGGTGACATCGCAACACAGTAACTTGGATGAAATGAATAAATTCATAGAAAGATGAAAACCAGAAAGGGTCTCAAGAAGATACAGAAAATCTGAGTGGACCTATAACTGGGAGTATAAATTCGTTATTTTAAAACTCCCCACAAAGCAAAGCCCAGGCCCAGAGACGACTGTGTCAATCTCCTTTCCTAGAACAGTCCCACTTCCCCAGATCCCCACCACGAAGATACACAGTTGACAATTGAACTCGGGTTTGAACTGCGCAGGTCTACTAATACACAGATTTTTTTCAATAAATATGCGGGAAGATGTTTTGGAGGTCTGAAACAATTTGAGAAGTCACAAACCACATAACTTAAAAATATTGAAAAATTTAAGAACAAGTGAGGTATGTCATCAATATATAAACTATATATTTTACTGTTAAAAACTACACGAAAAGCTATTATCTAAAACACCAAAATTTGTAGACTGTACATGGCACCACTCACAGATGAGAGTTGTAAACATAAAGATGCAGCATTCAATCCTAACTGCGAAAAATTAGCTGTACTATGTGCTGTACTACCGTAATAACCTCATAGCCACCTTCTGTTGCTATTGTGACGAGCTCAAGTGTTTTGAGTATCCACTTAAAATGTCACATGATGCTAACCATCTGTTTTAACAGTTCATCTCTCCAGCAAATTGCATATCACAGTAAAAAGGGATCCCTTGGGGTTCTTGCATATGTTTCATTGTGTTTAGGGCAATACTGTCAACCTTGAATAACACTATGGGACCTATACGAAGTGCCACTAGTGAAGCAGAGAAAAGTCACATTATAAGAAAAAGCTGAACTCCTCAATATATACTATAGATTGAGGTCTGCAGCTGTGGCTCTGGTCACTCCAGACAAACTTACAGCATTGATACATACAGTACAATACTGTAAATGTATTTTCTCTTTTGATTTTAATGACATTTTCCCTCCAGCTTACTTTTTGTTAAGAATACATTATATAATACATATAACATACAAAATATGTGTTAATCGACTGTTTATGTTATTGGGAAGGCTTCTAGTCAAAGGCTTAACTATAGTTAACTTTTGGGGGTGTCAAAAGTTGTGTGGTGTCAAAAGCAGGTGTGGCTAGTGCCCTTAAATCCCACGTTGTTCAAGAGTCAACTGTATAATTATATCTACATACAGAGTGTATTAATTTCTCAGAAGACCACCCTATGTAGGTATCTTCACTTGACTACTCTTTAATTAGAAATAACTTTTATTCAGAAAAGTATAAATAGTTAGCAATTAGGATCTTCTTATATACAGATGTAACAACAGTCTGCAAGAGGTTAAGTTTAAGGAGTCTGTTCTAGATAATATTTAAGGCCTTTTTTTTAGCTCCAGAAGTCCATTAACGCCAAATTTATGGAGAGGGCAATCAATCATTCACCTGATTATCTCATAGGCGGTAAAACCTAAAATAAAGTAACAAATCATACAACAGATCATCTATCAGAATTATAAAAAACTTTTGAAATGTTAATTTCAACTCCAGTAAAACAAATACCTCATTTAAAAAATTATTTGCTGGAATATAAGGGGAATAACTTCTGTAGGGATCAAATTCTGAGAACAAAAGGATTTTTAAATTACTCATGCTATTTAGGACCAAGAAATGGAGCCAGCCCATAATCCCACGTTCGAACTCCCTCAGACAAAGCTTGGAATCATCTTCTGCAACACGATCTTCTGTTTGGTATTTTTAAGATGATGCCAACTCTACTGCTGCTTAGTTTGGAAGTCCTTTTAAGGAAAAAGTGAAAAAAGGAACCACATTTCAGTGCTAAGGCAATGTTAAAATTAGCTTCTCCCGCTTTTTCCTCTTCCTTTTCTTCTCTTCCAAGTGACTAGTAGCATCAGCAAAAAACACAACTTCACTTTTTGCCTCGCATTCTCTCTTGAGATAATCAAGACCTGCCATATTGAAGCCGATGACGTCCTGGAGAGGAATACCAGAAAGGTTAAATAAACTTCCTCCCACTTTGGGTCATTATAGCAGAATATGTGCGTCAGGGAACCAAACACTTCTCCTTCCCCTGCTAAGGACTTTTGTTTGTTTTTTCCCTACTCCAATTCCAACAAGAACTGTCTCAGATGTGGATTTATGGCTGGTCGATATTGATAAAGGCAAAGTACACTGTGCTACTTCTAAGGAACACATTCACTAGGGTTTTGCCTCGTTAGTCTATCTCTTTGCAAAGACACTTACCCGGACTTGGCTGACTCTTGAAATAGTTGTTTCCTTTAATTTTTCTATCACTGGAACAAGCATTTGATTGCTAGTGATCTGTCCAAAGTGAATCCTAATAGAAACACAAAACAAAGCCATGTTGTAAAGAGAAGTTCTGGCCCTATTTATCCCTTCTAGAAGAGACACAATATCAAAACAACAACAACAAAGTACAGATTCACGTCACCATAACATGGCAGTATAGAAATGATTCTAGTAAAGAAAGAGAAGGTTCTTTCTCTACTATTCAGTTCAGTTTGATGAAATCTTAAAGCTAACCACTTAACCCAGCAAATCGGCCATGTGGCCAGATTCTGAAAATGGCATTTTATGGAAAGCTCAAAGACAGAATGAAACATCTAAGAAATGCTAACTCAACAAAGATTTATTAATATTTCTAATAAAGCCACAGCAAAAAAGAGTCATTGATCAGAGTCCAACTCTGACCTAGAGTAGCAAGATATCCTTGATGACCCCTGCCATTATCTACCTGTTAGATACCATCTACAATCCTCTGATACACTATAAGTATTCAGTGTTTCTCAGAGAGCCAGTGACCCTGATTCAACAGCACATATGCCATCACAGGAAAAAGTTATCAGTATTAATGTTAAATATATCCTCGCTACTTGCCCAAAATTATGAATATGGCAACATATTATTCTCTTGCTACTATCCTGATAGAATATAAGGAATGGTTAAAAATCACAAAATCAGGCCAATTCACCAAATATCTATCCAGTCAATTCACTATTTGGCACTGGCTGACCATCTTTTGCCTTCGTAACAGTGTTTAAGGAATGTTCGATTCGTTTCTGTCCCTGTTGGGCTGTAACAACTTGAGAGTGAGGGTCAGAGAGTAGAAGACAAGAAGAAATATTCTTAAGCCTTTGTACATATGGTCTTCTCAATCACATATTAACGAGGACTTCTTCATATTTAAGAACACAGCCTAATGAACGTATTCCTGTTATGTTCCTTAGGTTACCTCTATATATAATGTGCCCTTATTTTCCATATGTACCTGTAGAGAACTGGAGACATAAACTGACTTCCTTAAAATGTTGTTACAAGGACAAAACAAAACCAGTTAGCTTAAACTGAACAGTTTAAAAGAAACAACAAATGAGGCAAACTGGCATTCAGTAACTGATTTTCAGCTAACGAACTAGAACCAGAGCTACTTACTATCTTAAACTGCAATGAGGAGGACTATGACTAAGTAGGCAATTCCTGGGAAATGCACCACACCATTACATATGACCAGAGAAAGGAGTCATCACTATCCTTGCTCTAAAGGCAAGAGTGATTCCAAAGGATAAGAGATAGTTTATGTCAGACAGCACTGAAAATCAGTCTCTGAAACAGAAACACAAGATTTCTTAATCCCAAAGCACCGACAGCTTCATTTAAGGTACTACTGAAGCAGTTCTGCTGACTAGATACAGTATTATTTGGAAAAGGATGTTACCTGAGGAGAAAAAAGAGGCATCTGCATAGAAGTTCAACATCAGAACCCAGCTGAATGAATTCGTTAAGGAGTTTTAGAATATCCGGGACATAAGAAAAAGGTAGCACAAGTAAAGATTCTTCCAGCTCACTGAAGAAGAAGCACAAATATTAAAAACGTCACATTTCTTAACATGGTCTATTTTTAAATCTTTTCCTTTATTATTTTTTCTAGTGATAACATTTTAACCTATTTGGAATGCATTTAGGTTCATAGCATGGTGGGAAAAATTTAACTTTTTCCCCCCCTCCAGATAAAGAATTTCTTCAAAGCCTTTTGCGAAATAGCCCATCTTTATATGACATCTCTTTTACCATACATTGAGTCCTTATATGTAACAGAGTGTTTCAGGGCTTTTAGGTCTATTATGATAACTGACTGATCCTGACACAAATCCTACACTTATTTTAATTTTACTAATTGTATAGCTCTTTATTCTAGACCAGCTCTCTCTAAAACTAGCTCAAGCATCTTATTTCATCAGTTCTGGTTAGAAATCCTAAGAGGATTTCAATGGGGAATCACAGATCTATTAATTAGCTTAAGAAAAACTAGATCTTTAAAACACAGAATCTTCCCATCCTTGGAATGTCATATTGTCACCTCCATTAATCAATTAAGGAATGTTCGATTCGTTTCTGTCCCTGTTGGGCTGTAACAACTTGAGAGTTTCTAGCAATGTTTCCTTATTATCCTCAGACAGGTCTTGTTTATTTCTTATAAGGAATATACTATTTAGATATTGTGATTTATTATGACAATGATAATCTTCAGTAGGTCAAACTCATAAATAAAAAGATAAATCACAAATAATGTAACAATATACTAAAAATTTTTGATTCTTAAAGAACAAAGAAATTAAGGAGCAAAAAGATAATAACTGAAATTTCACAAGAAAAAATACAAATGGTCAATAAACATACTAAAATGTTGACTTCATTAATAATCAAAAGAAATGAAAATAATACAATATCACCTTCTGCTTCTCAAGCTGGCAAGAAATTTAAAGCCAGGTAAAAATTAGTACCAGCACTCTGCAAAGTAATCTGGCAATATAAACCTTTAAATAGCTCATGGTTGGGTGGGGTGGCTCACACTTATAATCCCAGCACTTTGGGAGGCTGAGGTGTGATGATTGCTTGAGCCCAATATCTAAATAGTATATTCCTTATAAGAAATAAACAAGAGTTGGAGGAGCTGGAGACCAGCCTGGGCAACACAGTGAGACCCTACCTCTACAAAAAAACCAAAAAATTATCTGGACATAGTGGCGCGTACCTGTAGTCTTAGCTATTTGGGGGGTTGAAGTGGAAGATCACCTGAGTCCAGGAGGTCAAGGCTGCAGTGGGCTGCGAGTGTGCCACTGCACTCTAGCCCGGGTGACAAAGTGAAACTTCAACTCAAAAATAATGAATGAATAAATAAACAAACAGCTCATGCCCATTGATCAGTTATTAGGTTGCTAGGACTCTTAAGAAAAATAATCAATAATGATAACAAAAAATTATGTGTAATAGTGCTCACTGAAGCATGATTGATAATAGCAAAAAATGAGAAACAAATGCAACATCCAATAGTAATTACTTGTACAATGAATGAAGTATTTTTGAAGAATATTAAGAATAAGCAAGTGTTCAGGAAATATGTAAAAAAAAACCCAGAATATAAAACTTTTAATGATTCCAATTTTGTGTGTACACAGAAAATAAGCCAAAGGAAATATTTAGCAATGTTAACAGCTGGTACTTCTGAATGAACTGTATATTACTTAACTACCCACAATACAAATTCCTACCCTTCATCTGTCCTTGAAAGCATCTCCCTTAATACTTTAAGAGGAGCCTAATTCTAGCACTTCCCAAAGAACATTATAATAAATTATTTTCCATCAAAACTTTGATATAGTGGAACCTCTAAGAAGATAGCCATCAAGTATAATTTCCATTGCATGTTCATATAAGTATTCGATAAACATTATCAGCTGTTAGACTGTAATAACTGTACACTAGAACTCACCTTGACTTGATCCCTTTAAAAATTTCTAACACATAAGTTGAAGGCTATAAAGAAAAGATAACACCATTAGGGATACTCGGTTGGTTTCTAACACGCTAATTTTCATCAGCTACAAAACAGGGACCCAGCTCTTTCACTTTGGAAAGTGTTCTAAAATGGCAAAATCTGCATAGGCTTAGAGTTAGCCATATTTGGGTCCACAGTCAAGCTCTACTACCCCTTACCAACTACGTTACCTTGTAAGTCAGGCTAGTTTCCTTATCTATAAATGAAAACATGATGACTCATATATGATTACTGTGATGAATGAGACATGCAAATAAAATGCTAAGTAATTACAGATTGCTAGATAAACATATATCCTCTCATTACTCCCCCCCTTTCATCTTATCTGATTGATTTATGTCAACCTTTCCTCCAAAAGCTTACTCTAAAGTTCATTTAGATAAATAGAATCTTCACAGAGCTCTGGACACTGAACATAAATAAGCTCCAGAAAACAGAAGAATGCCAGTCCAGTCTAACCAAAAAGGCTGGCTTGGGAAGTTACCCTAAAGTGATCCTTTTGAAATACAAAATATACTAGAGGATGCCAAGATTCAAGAGAAATTTTTAAAGACAATTCCTAATGCATCCGTCCCCAAAACACGCCTCTTCATTTCCTCTCGTTTCTGAAAGTAACCTTGGAATAACCAAGTGAAAATTGTTAGACATTCTACTCACTGAGATATTGCCATAAGCCATAAGGATGGGGTTGACGGGAAGAGGAACCTATGAAAAAATTATTAAATCAAGTCATTACAAAAATGAGACTTTGATAGTCACAGACAGGGTAGTAGTAGTACTTGATAATCTTGAAAAGAAAAAAGAGACCCTAAAAAACTGAAAGAGCATAAAAGGCTTCTCAAGTCTGTTCATTTGTATCATATTTAAGAATGGGTTTGGACAATGCATTTTATCACAAATCTGAAATGGTTACCTTGCCCCCCAAACCAAAGCAGGCGCATGAGTTTCTGCTCAGCACCATAATCCCCTGAATCTATAATTTCCTAACCTTCCCTTTTTATTAAGACCAAGTTCCAACCTCTCATAGTTCCTCACTTTCTTCTGAGTTAGAAAGTCTACTGCATTTATCTCATATCCTAATCTTAGTTAATGAAATCCTGAAGCAATAATTTTCTTCTTAAGAATTACCTCTACTGGCAAATATTTCCCAAAGTGTAACTTGATGTACTATGTACCTCTTTCCCTGCAGCTTTACAAATGGCTTTGTGCTCTTCCATTTTTGCAGTTTCTTCTCGGTACAGCTCAATAGCTTCCATGATCCTCTCAGCCTACACAGATGATGACAAGGAAAGAAATCACTGCCACACCCTCCACCATACCACGATACTGCAACTGGGAGGCATCACGAGGAATTTACCAAACAAAATAGCTTGAATCAGTTTAATAAAGATGAGTCATAGGCCAAACGGCACTTAAAGACATCTTTGATTTTCTTTTTTTTTAATTTACAGGAAGAAGACAAAGTGTCATGGACTCAGGTGAGACCTATCTACTCCACAGCTAGAGTAGGGCAGTTCCCAAGAACACCTGAAAGATGTTTAGAAGAAGATTAAACTTTCTTTTCCAGAAACCAAACGTGCACTGATCAAACAGATTCAGGGCTACTTCTGTCCTCGCTACAAGGGAGGAAGAAACACAGATTATGATTTCCATCCTTAAATTTCATCAACTTTTTGCCACGAAAGGGCTTTTTTGTGGATACAGAATAAAACTGCTACTAAAAAGTTGAGATCCTTTGAAGAAATGAGATACCACATTCTGTATCAACTTACTGCTTTGACTGTTTCAATAGTTTTCCTTCCAGTAAAATAGCTGTCACCTTGAGTCTCCCCTGGAACCTGCCAGAAACAAAAAGATCCTTGAACGATACTGTCGACAGGAGTTAAAGAGCCAATAAATTCATCTTATAACCATAAAAGAACAGGCACTATTACGTTAAGAAAATGACAACACAGTGTTATCAGCTACCTAGTAGGTTACAGACACTATGCTAAGTATCTTATACATATTATCATAAGAACGTTCCACGAACATTTAAAGAGAATGTCCAATTTCTCAAATCATTTCTGACTTTTATTTTTGTTTTACAGTAAATTAAAAATATTTCCCTAAAGCATCCTTAAAAAACAAAAAGAGCCAGAATGACAATTATTCAGTACCAGTTAACCACTTGTCCCACAAAGTCAGGATATACAGCGGGATTAAAAGGATCACACAGATTCTTTCTCATACTAGCCAGTGATGCCTTCAGCATCTAGCTGCAACTCTAATTCCATCAGAAATTCTTAAAATTACAGTAAACTTCAATAAGATAATTACAGGGCATAATCTCGGGACCCCCCAAATTGTACTTACTGCTGGTTGATCTTCTTTGGCCACACTCTCCTCATATTCTGCTTCCCTTTGCTGCCACAAGATAGATGTAAGTTAATTTGACAGGAAAAAAAACAAAAACAAAAAACACGGTCTCTACATAAAGCGAGATAAAAGCGCTTCTCTTGTAACAGAATCTCCTGGTGGCATCTTTCCCTCTGCCTGGCTTCTGAAATTGGTGACAGTGGTCTTGGAAAGATCTAGAGGTTCCTGGACTTGCACTGACTCTATGAGGCAGAAAACGTCAACTGCAATGTCCTGTCAGACACCCACAAGAATACATAGCTGGTAGCCAAGCCTGAAGTTCTTACCATCTCCCGTTCTTCTTCAAGAATAAGAGGCTCCCTTGTTCTCTCCCAAAGTCTCAGTGATTTGTCATGGGATGATGAGACAACATAGTCTCCATTGGGGCTTACAGCCAAACACCATATTTCCTGGTGATGCCCCTGGAGAAAGAAAAAACAAGAAATCAGGCAAGAATACCTCATTTACAGATTGTTCTCTGCTTATATTAGTGGGTAAAATAAACATTCTTAAAAGTAGTTAAGTACCAAGCAAGCAAAGTAGGCAAGAGGTTACCTCCAGAGTTTGTATGTGTTCAAATTTGTCTGCGTCCCACTGCTTAATCTTATGGTCTTTTCCAGCAGTGAAAAAGAGGTGAGACTTGGGTACAAACTGCAGGAACATCACACTGAAAAGTGAGAGAAGTGTTCAACTGTCATTAGTAAAGAGTGTTATACACATAAATAGCTTTTGATTACCTTGTTCTAGAGGGTCTGACTATATTTTAGAACTTTCATCACTGTTCGATAACACTGAAAATAGACCCAGATGCTCTAGGAAATGATACTTACAGGTGGCTTAAAGAGACACCTTTGAAAATACTACACCCACCTGTCATCATGTGCAAAGAGGGACTTGTGGCAGTCCCCAAAGTCCAAACCCCAGATTTTCACATTTCTATCAGCAGAGCCAGTTGCGATAAGTGCTCCATCCTATGAGAAACAAAAGTAAAACAATACTTGAAATCTGATTTTGCATGTTAGATAAATAAAAGCGAACCAAAATATTTACCCATTTCCTTCAATACATTAAAATAAGGCCAAAAAATTTATTTTCATCTCTCTACTAAGAATACCCAATTCTTCACTTTTACCTACAGAGCTTCTTAAAAAGCTTAAGTAAAAACATGAAGTCTATGGCTTAAATACTTTTGTATTTTGTATTGCATAGGCCTTGATGTAGGGTTATTCATTTACTTTGTTAGACAGGAAAAATTTTTCTAATCTCTGGCAAATGATTTGGGGGAAAGTAAAAGAGGGAAAGAGGAAAGAAGCTGAGAAAGATTCTACTAGAATGGTTGTGTGTCCCATGTTCCTTATTACTATGTCATATCTTTCCGATTTGAATGCCTGGCTCAAATGGTTGTCAACATAACAAAAAAACTGGAAATATGTTTAGCACGGTAACTTAACTCTGTTAGTGCACTGGCCACAGACAGCTATAGGGCCAATTCTTTATCATGGAATAAACATTATTTTTAAACACATATTGGCACTCCTAATCATAACTAGACATAGGAAATCATTCAGTCGAGAGACATAATGCAAAATACTGTAAATATCCAAATACAAAACCAATTCTTTCCTCCTCACGAATCTATCCTTCAGAACAAAACAATGCCTTTTTTTTTTTTCACAATGCCTTTTAAAAGTCTTTCCTATTTTAGGGTGATCTACAAGTACAGTATTTTATTTTTATTTATTTATTTATTTATGAGTTGGAGTCTCACTATGTCGCCCAGACTGGAGTGCAGTGGCACACTCCTGGCCACCGCAACCTTGACCTGCTGGGCTCCGGCGATCCTTCCGCCTCAGCCTTCCAAGTAGCTGGAACTATAGGCGCACACTACCACACCCAGCTAATTTTTTGATTTATTGTAGAGATAAGGGCTCGCCAAGTTGCCCAGGTGGGTCTTGAACCCGTGGGCTCAGGCAATCCACTCACCTCAGCCTCCCAAAGTGCGGGATTACAGGCTGAGCCACCGAGCCCGGCTCAATTACAGTATTTTAGACAACAAAATACTATTTGGGAGAAACATGACAGCAAGCTATAAGAATTTAGATAATATTTGTGAAATTACTCTGAAAACATTAAAGTAACATAAATACTTAAGATATGATTATTAACTTGAGACTGTTTTTGGAGAAAGCCAGATATACAACAAAATGATAAAAATCAATATTCTAAAATGAAGACATCAAGCCAAAAGCTAAGATGTCTGCTTTAGAAAAATGACTTGTTACCGTGACAGTATTTAGACTTTACTTACATAAGAGATGTCCATGCATATAACAGGCAGTTTGTGTCCATACAGCGAGAGAAAAAACTAAACATTAAAAGAGTATAAGTAATTAATGTCCATCTATAAATATAAAACACAGGTATAGTTTATAACATGTAGGTCTAAAATACAACTTTAAAATACAACATTAAACACATTTTTGGATTGCTTTATATCTATATTTTCAAAGAAGACAATTAAAACGCTAAAGACAGCTTGTTAAGAATACCTGTGTCCACTTCACAGACCCTACATGCACTTGCCAAGAATACTGTGGAGGCAAGAACTCAGAAGCGAGCTGTCTCATTCAGAATATGGCGGAGATGGTCTCTGGAATTCTTGGTTGAAGAGACTCTGGGCATTTGTTTCACAAAAATACTCCCAGGCCCGACCCAGTCCTATCAACTCTCTGGGTGTAGGGACCAGTAATATATATATTTTTAAAAGCAACCCAAATGATTCTGATGTATAGCCAAGTGTGAAATCACTCCCTAGGCCACCTAGCAATGCCTAGAATTTTCTGTCCACAAGGTTTTCTGAACATATGAAATATAACCTACTTTCAACAACATTCATAAATCATAAAATTCTTTTAAAACGCTAGCTTTCCTAGTGCACTTACAATGCTTTGATTCATACACAGATTTTTAGAAAAGTACTCCTGCTGGGCACAGTCAAGGCCACTTCTTTACAGACCCCAATTCTTAAGGCCAGTCAGAAAGAAAGAGAATATTCGCAGGCATAACTGCTCTACCTTTAAAGTGTCAACATAGAAAACTTTCACAGTACAGTCCAGCAAGGACACAGCCAACAGCTTTTGATTGGGAGAGTAACCGACACACAGAACATCTTCATCCAGTTGCAGGGTTCGGGTTTGCTTCGCAGAAAGTCTAGCAACACAGAAAACATCACGAAAAGAGTAAAAGGAGCACACCAAGGCAGGTAATTCTTAACTCTCCAGAACACGAGAGATAAATATATGTCAAAAGGTCATTCAATAGATCCCCATTTGCACTCCAAAAAATGGACCCCAAAAACGTCTACTCACCTCTTTTGGGTACTATTTTCATCTTTCACCAACTCAAAATCCCAAAACTTGACAGATTTATCTGCACCACCTGTCACAAAGCCACGCTGAAAATTCAATGACATATCAGTTAAAAACTACTTGAGCATAAAAATTTTGCTAAGATGATATATCAAAATAGGCTTAAAACACATTTTAATTTAATGGCATAAAGTTAAAATTACCAAAAATATGGTTCTTCCTAACTCCTTACACTACTCTTTAGGTTCTTCTACCACAAACCATTTTCGAGAATTCCTTCCTTAGACTAACACGGAGATGAAACTAATGAAAAACTCTAATTATACTCTTGTTAGCACCAGGAAGAAAAACCACTTAGTGAACACTGTGGGGCTTTTTGCTCTACCTAAAGAAGCAAACTCGTTTAACAAATATACCCAGAATGGATAATTATATGTTTAAAGTATTCACAACAGAAGAGTATAAGTTTATTCCTGCAATGTCCCCGCTCAAAACATTTTTGAAACTTTTCCCGTATCAAGAAAATTAAACTCATTACATGGTACTGTTATTGTCAAGTCTACAGAAGGCAGAATCAGAAAACTGGATTTCAGGGCGTTTAGTCTGCCGTCTCACAGATTATACAACACCAGAAACCACCTTTCCATGACCCTTAGTTTTACCGAAATAAAAGTCCATGTGGTTTGTGGAAAAGACAGAACAATCTACAGATGAAAGATGTTGTTACTATTTTAAATTCACAGCTATTTTGCTTGGACCCCAAATGCCATTAATCCGTTTAGTGGTTTTCAGAAACTAAGGTCTACTTTCACTGGATAACACAGAGCTTGAACTGTGTTTTCTGCCATTTAAAATAGTCAAATAAATGGGCCAAAATTTCTTAAGGTATTTTCTAAAGTATCTCATAATGTTGTAAGCAATAGCACCATCACCAGTATTAGCATACATTCAGTTCTCCAGGGTGACTCTTTTGAAGGGGAGAGCACTTTTATTGCCTTTTAAGGGCTGACACATTTGCTAAAAATACTAGACTTACGCAGTCATTGCTGTTTGAACAAAAAGGAGAACAGAAAAATCTACTCTCTGCATTTTGTTGTCCAAGAGAATATTTCCCCTTAAAAAGTATTACAAACCATTGGCCAAAACAAACAAAAACCCATGAGTATAGTTTGATGTCACGATGCTGAGGACCAAGAGTAGCTGTACAGGAATTCATTTCATAATGACGGCTATTCATATTACCAGGTATATAAGGCATCGTATATGAAGTCTAAAGATTAGACCAAAAAATGGGTTTTCTTTAAAGAAATGGTGAGAAACCCTTCTTTGCAGCAATGACACCTGATATAAGAAGTGAGAAATGCAGCCAGAGGGCTGAAATCCAGAGCTTTAAAATCTAGTTTCACTACCTGGTCTGGAGAAAGAGACATGGACCATAAGGCTCCATCATGTGCATCTACTGTCTCCAGCAGATTCCCTGAGGCCAAGTCATAAAGCTGGAGCTTCCCTGTCTGGAAAGACACAAAATAGGCACAGCTCTAATGAGCATACTACAACCAACCTCTACAGTTCATGCCTGCACATTTAAGATTTCATAACCAAGCCGCAACATGTGATCTACCACTTAGGAAATGGACCCTACAGTCCAAGCTCTGTGTTTCCTATCTGATGAAATGCTATCAAATCTCCTACCAACACGCTGAGTTAACTTGGCCTGAGTGCTGCCACGTATGGAGTAGTACAACCTTGTAGTACTGGATTTTTGTCACTTTCATTCATTCCACAGTCTGAAAGGAAACTATCGTGACCATAGGCAGGACAAATACAATAGAAAATGAAAACCTAAAAGCCTTTAAAGTTTAATCAATCTTTTAAGTAGACTATCCTCTATAGCTACTGCCTTAATCAACTCCTCTCCATCTAGATTTGTTTTCCTCCTCTATAACATACTGACAAGGAGAGATAGAGTTCTACCTACAATACTAGGGAGAGCAATGAACTAAAATAAATAGGCAAACAAAAATAAATCATAATGGCACAGAAAACAATCACTCCATGATTCCTGTTTAGAGGTCTGTGTGTGCCATAATCACGGTGCCCACATGTCACATACACTGGTAAAGCCTGCTACAATGAGCTTCTACACAACGTGCTGCAAATAGTGTAAGAAAGAAGCCTTGAATCCCAGGTCTGCCTCTTTCCAGCTTTGTGACCACTGGTGAATTCATCCCCATGAACCTATTTTTTCATCTGTAAGATGGAATTTATATCATCAATATCTCTAAGATATTGTGAGGATTCATTAAGATAAGGTATATTAACTGCCCAGTACAGACAGTAGGCCAGGCATTGCATTTTAGTCATAAAAGTAGTCTTCAAAATAATCTGTAAACCACTTTCCCAACAGTAAACTATAGGTGGACATTTGCTGAAAGAATGAATGAAAATGGGACAAACTATTAAGTAAAATGTTAGTACTATTTCCCTGACATTGACCCTAAAATTTCTCCGGCATATGTGAAACTTTTTGTTAGGCAAAAAAATATCCAGTGTGATATACCAATTTTTAAATAAAACTAATGCACATATGGCATTGGTTTATAGGGATAATAATGACAAATAATTGCAAAGCACTTTTCCAAACATTTCACAGACCTTATTCCTTTTTATCCTCACCATGGAATAAAGTACTACCACAACTGATACTTCTAATCCCAGGTCTATTATCTATTAGTGACTTATTGTAGGCCAGTCTCTGGGCTAAGTGTTTCGCATACTTCATCCCTGTGAAGTCAATTAACATCACTTTATGAGAAAACCAAGGCTAACACAATAAAGTAACTTGCCCAAAGGTCACATAGCTAGTAAGTGACAGAGTCCGGATTCAAAAGTAGGTCCATTTGGTGCAAAAGTTGCAGTCAAAGTGTCATTGTCCTATTAGGTTGATGAAGAAGCATACTATGAGAAGCTATGTGACTTGCTCCAAATTGCCCATTTCCTAAAGGGGAGACTCCAAATCCAAATCCATGTCTGCTTATTCCCACGTGGTTGTCTCTCAATCTTACTAGCATTTGGGAATGAGGACTTGGTCATTTTGGCTTTATCGAATGCTTCTATCTGCCAAACACGATGCTAGGTGCTTAATGTATTTTACTATTAATCTTAAAATATTTTATCATAAATTAAAGCACAATTACATATGTGCTCAAAAGATAATGCATGAAAGGGTGATCACCAGAATGCTCATGGCATTTATCTTTGGGTCATGATTTTAGTTTTCTTCTTCATAATTTGAAATATGATTTCTTTGACAAACAAAGAAAATAAATCTTAAAAAAAGAAAAATCAAGTACATTGGGAGGCCAAGGTGAGAAGATTGCTTGAGCCCAGGAGTTCAAGACCAGCCTAGACAACATAGTGAGACCCTGTCTCTACAAAAAAATGAGCCAGGCGTGGTGGCACACGCCTGTAGTCCCACTACTCAGGAGGAGCTAAGGTAGGAAGATAACCTGAGCCCAAGAGGTTGAGGATGCAGTAAGCTGTGACAGTGCCACCGCCCTCCAGCATGTGCAACAGAGGGAGAGACCCCAACTCAAAACACACACACAAACATACACACACACACACACACATGCACACACATACACACACAGGCAAATGAACTAACAACATCCTTCCATATTACCTAGCTCTAATATGCTAAAAAAAAATAGTAACCAGATTTCTCAAACAACTTTAAGGATGTTAAATAGAAAAGTCCCAGAAATCCACAAAAGTCTCAATTTACCTTTGTTCCTATGATCACCTGCCTATCACCAGGTACAAAGAATGAGCAAAGTGCATATTCACAGGTCATCGTGCGAATACACTGCAGTGTAGACCTATGAGAAAGAAGGAATGAAGAACTCATATGCTAAGAAAACCTGCTTCCTCACCATAGAGGTCAATGTGTATGTTTCAATACACACTTAGCCACACAGAGTAATCAGCAAAAAAGAAGAAAAAGTCTTAAAAACTCTTGGCTCAGACCCAATTATAGTCAAAATATTAAACAGCACCAAACTTGGTTTTCTTTGGAGGCACTTTCTAATGCTAAGGAACAGAGATCATACAAAAGCAGGGTAGAGAAAATATCTGCTGGTCTCCACAGAGCTCAATCTGCCATTGCCAAGAAGTCAGTGAGCCTGAGGGATTGCAAGTCACATTAGTACATCAAGTTCATTTTACAGGATTTTAGACATTCATCCATTCGACAATGTGTATTAAATGCCCATTTCATTCAATAAACATTTACTGGATGCCCACTACATGCTAGGTACAGTTCTAGGTGCTGGAGATAACAGTGGATAAAACAGCAGAAGTTCCTAACCTCGTGAAGTTTAACATTCTTTGGGAATAATAAATACAAAAATAGTTTGTGTGTCAGATTAACAGTAGGTGCCATGGAGAAACACAGTTCTGAGAGAAGGGGATAAAGAATGCATGGGCTAGGGAAAGAACAACAGGACTGTCATCTTATACAAAGACACGGAAAAAGCTTGCAGATAAACGAGGTGGGGGATGGTTCTAGGCAAAAAGAACAGGGAACACAGTAGTCATGGGGCAGGCACATTCTTGCCGTGTTTAAGGGATAGCAGGAAGGCCAGTTAGTTGCCTTTAGTGGAGCAGCAGACAAGAGTGTAACTGTAAGGACGTTTGCTTTTAGAGATGTGACTATTGGAAGTGATCTAAAGATTTAAAAAGATCGAAAGATTACGCTGGTTGCTGTGTTGAGAACAGACTATACAGAGGCAAGCAAGGAAGCAGGGAAACCAGTCAGGGGGCTATTACAATAATTGAGATGAGAGATGAGGTCGTTTAATTTGGGGTGGTGGCGAGAAGTGGTTGGATCCAAAGTAAGCTTTGAAGGTAGAGCGGACTGGATTTGCTAATGGATTGGAGGAATATGGGATATGAGAGAAAATCCAGAATGTCTACAAGGTTTAGAGTGAGAGCAACTGGTAGGAAGTAATTATTTACTAAGGTAGGGAAGTCTGCAGTAATAGCAGGGTGGGGAAATTTTTGGCGAAATGAAGTTTGGTTTGGGACATATACAAGTTTGAGGCTTAAT
>CAUYQG010197038.1:0-27987 GCA_963574415.1 Tarsius wallacei
TTTTCTAAGATTCTTATAGTTTGAGGTTTTACATTTAGGTCTTTGATCCATTTAGAGATATTTTTTGTGTATGGTGATATGTAGTGGTCCTGTTTCAATCTTCTGCATGTGATCAGTCAGTTTTTCCAGCACCATATAATGAACAGGTTCTCCTCTCCTCAGTGGTTGTTGTTGGAGGCCTTGTCAAAATGAGTTGGTTGAGAAATTGAGGCTTTGCTTATGAAGCTCTATTCTGTACAATTGGTCTATGTGCTTGTTCTTGTACCAATACCAGGCTGTTTTGATTACTGTAGCCTTATAGTAAAGTTTGAAGTCTGGAAGTGTGATACCTCCTGCTTTGTTTCTTTTGCTAAGGATTGTTTTAGTTATTCGTGGTCGTTTATGTTTCCATATGAATTTCTGTGTTGTCATTTCCAGGTCTGTGAAGAACAATTTTGGCAACTTAATGAATATTGCACTGATTCTGTAGATTGCCTTTGGTAGGATGGACATCTTAACAGTGTTGATTCTTACTATCCATGAGCATGGAATATTTTTCCATTTGTTTGTGTCTTCTTGGATTTCTTTGAGCAGTGTTGTGTAGTTCTCATTGTAAAGGTCTTTCTCTTCTCTGGTTAGGAAGATGCTGAGGTATTTCATTTTTTTGGTGGCTATTGTGAATGAGATTTTGCTTTTAATTTGAATCTCTGCCTGCTTGTTGTTGGTGTATAGGAATGCAACTGCCTTTTGCACATTTATTTTGTATCCTGAGATTTTGCCAAAGTCCTTTATCAGTGCAAGCATGTTTTTGATGGATTCTCTTGGATTTTCAAAGGATAGGATCACATCATCAGCAAAGAGAGATAACTTGACTTCCTCTTTTCCTATTTGGATACTGCTGATTTCCTTCTCTTGTCTCATTGCCCAAGCTAGGACTTCCAACACAATGTTGAACAAGAGGGGTGAGAGTGGGAAACTTGTCTTGTTCCAGTTTTCTAGGGAAATGTTTCCAGTTTCTGTCTACTTAGCAATATGTTAGCTGTGGGTTTATTGTAGATGGCACTTACTATTTTGAGGTATGTTCCTTCTATACCTAGATGTTTGAGGGTTTTTATCAAGAAAGGATGCTGGATTTTATCAAAAGCGTTTTCTGCATATAATGAGATAATCATGTGGTTCTTGTTTTTACATCTATTGATGTATTTAATTACATTGGTCTAGTGAATGCTGAACGAGCCCTGCATCCTGGGGATGAATCCTTCTTGGTCATGGTGGTTGATTTTTGAGATGTGATTTTGGATTCGATTTGTTAGAATCTGGTTGAGGATTTTTGCATCTATGTTCATAAGGAATATTGGCTTGTAGTTCTCTTTTTTTGTTGGATTTTTACTCTGTTTGGGTATCAATGTCATGTTAGCCTTGTAAAATGATTTGGGGAGAATCCCATTTTTCTCAATTGCCTGGAATATTTTCAATAGGATTGGTATCAGCTCCTCCTTGTATGTTTTGTAGAATTCTGCTGGAAAGCCATCTGGTCTAGGGATTTTTTTGGTAGGTAATTTTCATATGACAGTGTCAATTTCCTCAGTAATTATAGGTCTATTTAGTGTCTCAATGTCTTCTTGTTTCAACCTGGTGAGGTTGTGTCATGTCAGAAAGTCCTCCATTTCATTTAGGTTATCAAGTTTGTTCCATATAGGTGTACATAGTAATAACTGATAATCTTTTATATTTCTTGAAGGTCAGTTGTGATTTGATCTTTTGAATTTCTGATTGTGTTTATTTGGGCTTTTTCTCTCTCTTTCTTGGTCATTCTGGCTAGGGAGCCCATCAATCTTGTTAATTCGTGTAAAGAATTAACAAGAATTGTTGTTTTGTTGATGTTTTCTATGATATTTTTTTCTTCTGTGTCCCGTATTTGAGCTTTATTTTGGTGATTTGGATTCTTTTGCTAAATTTGGGGATTTGGTGGTCTTCTCTTTCCAGCTCCCTTAGGTGATTAATTAGGTTCTCTACTTGTGGTCTTTTGGTTTTCTTGATGTGTGCTCATAGAAATACAAATTCCCCTCTTAGAACTGTTTTCTTGGGATCCCAGAAGTTTTGGTAAGATGTTTCTTCATTTTCATTTGTTTCCAAGAATCTTTTAATTTCTGCTTTGATTTCAGTGTTGACCCAGTAATTGTTCAGCATCATGCTATTTAGTGTCCATGTCTTTGTAGGCTTTGGGGAAATGTTGTTGGTATTGATATTTATTTCTATTCCACTGTGGTCTGAGAATGTGCATGGCAAGATTTCAACCTTATGGAAAGTGTTTACGCTTGATTTATGGCTAAGGATGTGATCAATCTTGGAGCACGCTCCATGTGGTAATGAGTAGAATGCATATTCTGTGGTTGTTGGGTGGAATAATCTGTAGGTATCTATTAAGTCCATTTGGTTGAGTGTCAAGTTTAGACTCTGGATCTCTTTGTTGATTTTTTGCCTTGATGGTCTATCTAAGGTTGTTAGTGGGGTATTCAAGTCCCCTGCTATAATAGTATTAGAATCAATATCTTTTTTTAGTTATCTTAGTAGTTGTTTTATAAATCCTGGTGCTCCTGTGTTGAGTGCATACATATATAGGATGGATATTTCTTGTTGATAGATTGAACCTTTTATCATTATACAGTGCCCTTTTGCCTCTTTTTAAATTTTTGATTGCTTAAAGGTTGTTTTGTCTGATATTAAGATCATAACTCCTGCCTTCTTTTGTGATCCATATGGCTGGAAACTTGTTTTCCATTCTTCAACTTTGTGTGTGTGTGTATCCCTTGTAGTAAGATGAGTCTCCTGGATGCAGCAAGTAATTGGGTCATGGTTTATTATCCAGTTTGCCATTCTGTGTCTTTTCAGTGGTTCATTTAATCCATTCATATTTGGGTTGATTATTGAAATGTGATTGTTTATTGCTGTCATGAGGTTCTTATAAAGTTTTTTTTGTTTGCTTGTTTTCTTTTGGCTTTGGGGTTAATGTATGTATGTGTTTTCAGGTTTCTTGTTGTGCTGTATTCTCTGTTGATTCTGTGCTCTGTTCTTCTCTTGGAAAGTGTGTGGTCATTCTTTTTTTTTTCTTCTGTGCTTAATACATTTCTAAGTGTCTCCTGTAGAGCTGGAAGCTGCACAGGGGTTGGATGTCTGGGAAGGATTTTAATTCTCCATCACTGATGAAGATAAGCTTGGCTGAGTAAGAAATTCTTCGTTGAAATTATTTATCTTTGAGGACTTTGACTATAGGGCTCCAGTCCCTTCTTGCTTGTCGTGTTTCTTCTGATAGGTCTGTTGGTATGCTCACTGGTTTTCCCTGGTAGGTAGTCTGACCTTTCTCTCTTGCTGCCTTTAGGAATTTTTCTTTTGTGCCTACTTTGTGTAGGTGTATTGCTATGTTTCTATGGGTTGGTCTTCTCATTTGATGCCTTGTGGGGGTTCTCTGTATCTCTTGTGCTTGGTTGGTCACATCTCTGGTGAGATGGGGAAAGTTTTCCTGGATTGCCTCCTGGCATACCTGCTCCAAGTTGTTCTCTATTTCTCTTTCTTTTTCTGAGACACCAATCAGGTGTAGGTCAGATTGGACTCACAACTTATCTCTTTTTCTTTATTTTTTGAGTTGAAGTCTCACTCTGTCTCCCAGGCTGGAGTGCAGTGGCAGGCTCCCGGCCACTGCAGCCTCAACCTGCTGGGCTCTGGTGATCCTTCCGCCCCAGCCTTCCAAGTAGCTGGAATTACAGGCATGTGCTACCATGCCCAGCTAATTTTTTGATTTATTGTAGAGATGAGTTCTCGCCAAGTTGCCCAGGCGGGTCTCGAACCTGCGGGCTCAGGCAATCCACTCACCTTGGCCTCCCAAAGCGTGGAATTACAGACTGAGCCACAGAGCCCAGCTCTTTGGAGTTCTTCCTTGTCCTTTTCTGGCCATACCATTTGTCTTCCAGCTGGATCAGCGTAGGGGGTGGGGCACTTGAAACTCGGTCCTTGTCAGGTCCCTCTGAAGTTTGTGCTTTCAGGATATTCCCTCTAGATCACAGTAAATCCATGAGTGGTTGATCTGCCAGTCAGAGTTTGGGGCTGTACTCTGTAGTGAGCACTTTCCTGCACCACCTTCAAGATAGTGGTGGGGTGCCTCTCTTGTCCTCTTCCATGGGACTTTGCCTCTGGGCTCCCTCTGCAGCTCCTGCTGCCAATGCCCCACCAGGCGCCAAAGTAGTGAGGCAAAGTCAGGAGCCAGCAGTCTCTCTCTTGATGCAATGATGAGGGAGAGCCTGGGGCGATTGTTTCTCCCTGCCGCTTTTTCACAGAAAAACATTTTTCTGTTTAAAAAAAAAATGGTGCTCAGCTTCTGCAATCTGGGAAGAGTCAGGGAAGAAACAAAGAAGCTGTAGCACCAGCTGTTGTACCAGGGGCCTGGCCACTTGCTCTCAAGTCACCACTTAGACAATCTCTCCCAGCATTTTCTTCCCAGGGAGGGTTTATTGATTTAAAAAAAAGAAAAGAAAAAAAAAAAAGAAGATGGCACTCAGCTTATGCATCCCAGGAATCACTAAGGTTCAAGCCAGCAGCTGTGGCACCAGCCACTGCACCAGAGAGCCCTGGCTGCTAGCTCCCTAGTCCTCACGCAGTCAGCCACTTACACACCCACTCGCTCACTAGCATGTACACAACATTTTCCATACACTCATTCACTCACACAGGGACTTGCATAGTCTGACTTGCTCGGCTGCCATCTTCCTGACCTCACTGTTGTTTTTATGCCTGCCAACACAACATCCAATCCAAAGCCCATGGATAAAGGAGCAATTTCAACTTTCAAGTTTTCTTATTTAAGAACTATATTTTGTAAGGCCATAGCATTAAAGGTAGTGATTCCTCTGTTGGAAATGAGTGAAGTAAATTGCAAACCTATGAAAAGGATTAATTCTAGATATTCAGAACATTCATGATTAATGGCTAGCATATGAATATTAACAGGAGTTTGGAGAAAGTTATTTCCAAAACTCATAAATGACTTTAAGGATTTCAATACTTTAGTGGAGAAAGTAACTGTAGGTATGGTGGGAACAGTAAGAGAAGTAGAAGTAGAACCCGAAGATGTGACTAAATTGCTACAATCGCATGATAAAATTTGAACAGATGAAGTTTTGTTTCTTATGAACAAGTGAAGAAAGTGGTTCTTTGAGATGAAATATACTCCTATACTCCTAGTGAAGATGCTATGAACATTGTTAAAATGATAACAAAGGATTAAGGATATTATGAAAACTTAGTTTATAAAGCAGCAACAAAATTTGAGGGGATTTACTGTAATTTTGAAAGAAGTTCATTGTGGTAAAATGCTATCAAAGAGAATTGCGCGCTATAGGGAAATCTTTCATGAAAAGAAAAGTCAACTGGTGTGGAAAACTTTCTTGTTGTCCTATTTTAAGAAATGGCCACAACTACTTTAGTCTTTAATAACCATCACCCTGACCAGTCAGCAACCATGCTTATCTAGGCAAGGCCCTCTACCAGCAAAAAGATGATGATGCGGCTCAGATTATCAATGACATTTTTAGGCAGTACTACATTTTAAAAAATCACTGTACACACATTGTTTCTTTTTGAAGACAGGATGCTATTGCATGCTTAATACACTACAGTATAGTATAAACATAACTTTTATATGTACCGAGAAACCAAAAATTTGTGTGACTCACAGTATTATAATATTTACTTTATTGAGGTAGTCTGGAAGCAAACCTGCAACATCTCTGAGGTGTACCTGTATACACACACATGCACACACACATACACATTCATATGTAGATGGCAAGTAGACTAACAAGAGTAAGTTGACAGAATTATTTTTTTCCAAGTCCAGGTAAACTCATGCCCAGGTAGAATATTATAACCTTGGTCGGGCACGATGGCTCAAGCCTGTAATCCAAGCACTTTGGGAGGATGAGGTGAGTGAGCTCAGGGGCTTAAGACCAGTCTCTACAATAAATCAAAAAATAAGCTGGGCATGCATGGTAACATGTACCCATAGTTTCAGCTACTTGGAAGGCTGAGGTGAAAGGATCTCCTGAGCTCAGCAGGTCGAGGCTGTGGTGGCCTTGAGCTGTGCCGCTCCAGCCTGGGCGACAGAGTGAGACTCCAACTCAAAAAAAAAAAAAAAGAATATTGTAACCTCATTTTACAATAGACAACAATAAAGCTCAAAAGCGTGCCCATGGTGACCTAAGTAGTATTGAGGTCACAGCACTCTCTGCATTTCATTATGTAAAATGGAGAAAAGAATAAGGGATAGCAAGAATTCCTGACTTTCAAAACAAGACCAAGGTACTACACTATAATATATCTCAGAGCTATTAGGGCAAAATAGGAATACTGTGCCTTCTCTTTAATAAGTGAATGGCAAAAATCACCATTTAGTTTGTCTTATAAAATGCAATGGAGCTGGATCACCACACATTTTTTTCTTGCCTGTAACTCACTGTCTTTTGTTTACCCTGAGAAGTAATAAGCTCAGTGGGGGAAAAAAATCTCTTCTCTTTGATCTATCATGACAAATAAATTTGAGGTTTTTAAAAACAGAGGAAGATAGGGAAGGAGAGAGAGTTCAAGTCTTAAAATATATATAGTCTGTACCACTAAGACGACAACAGTTAAAATTACTCTGCCTGTTTATATTTTTCAAGTTTTTAAATAGACGTAAATGTCTTCTTTGGACAACTTTATTTCAGTTATAATTAGGCACCAATATTAGAAGAAGGGAAAAAAGAAAGAGGAGGAGGAGGAGAGTATAAAAGAAACCATTGACATCTTGAAGAACCTGTTTTTGTAAGATGCTCAGGTTTATTATTCTGCTAGACTATATCATCTGGGAATTGTTATTCTTTTTAGCAAAGGGGAATGGAGTAGGAAAATACAGTAATAGTACAAGAATGTGAACAGACTAGAAATCCCATTGCTTTTGTCTGTGAGATTTCACATGAAAAATGCATGAGAAATGCATGAAGAGCCCTCACTGTTGGTAACTTAGGAAATTGCTACCATTTGGTTCCAAGAACATCCTTCTTCAAGATGGACAAATATACTATTGTTTAGAAGAAAGAAAATTCAAAATGAATAGCTAAAGGGCTTGTTTATATCATTCTGAATGATGAAGCATGCCAACTTGGTTTATTCAGGTTTTTTTCATCATATTAAATATTAGCTAACTTACCAAAAGAAAAAAACCAAAAAGTCTGATTTAATTTCATCACTCATTCAAATGGAAACAGTTCAGAAAAGTGAAAGAAAATATTCATGTATATATAATATGTATATTTACTTAGGGGGTATTTTCTAAGTAAACTCTGATTTTATTGTTCTCGTTTCGTTAGTATTTATAATCTCTACTTCCAAAAACTTTTTCTAGAGTACAAAGTAGAAAAACAAAATTTGGGAGCAGATCCTGGAAAAACCCAAGTATCAGGAAACCCAGCCAGGGAAAACATATCTGTTGATTGTTTCTCAAAATTTAAAAAGTTGTCAGACATGGTGGCTCATGCCTGTAATCCCAGCACTTTGAGAGGCTGAGGGGGAAAGATTGCTTGAACCCAGGAGTTCAAAATCAGCCTAGACAACACAGTGAAATCTCATATCTACAAAAACAAACAAACAAACAAACAAAAAACATTGGGCATGGTGTTGCATGCATATAGTCCCAGCTACTCAGGATTGTGAAATGAAAGGATTGCCTGAGCCCAGGAGGTCAAGACCATGGGGAGCAATGATTGTGCCATTCATTGCATGCTAGCCTGGGTGATGAAGTGAGACCCTGACTCAAAAAACAAACAAACAATTTAAAAAAATATCTTATTTTGGGACAAAGTCTTTAATCAGTCAGCAGAGTTGGACATGAGAAGAAATTCTAAAGTAGCCAGTTGCTATATAAAACTAAAAATTTGAAGCAGGTTAACTTCTTGGAAAAAAAAAAATCAGTCTCGAGGAGGAAGAAACCCACAAGTAAGGAGGAATGAGGCTGCGGCAGCATGAGGAGGTTCAGTGGAGAGCGACAGAGTCAGAATCTTCAGTATTATCCTTTGTCACTTCTACAAGATCTATGTGAATATTTATTCTATTTACATTTAGGCTTACAGAAACATTGGGAAATGAGATCTTCCTAATCTGAAGACACTGGTAAGGGTGAAAGGTGGGCCTGGCTCCACATCCTGTAAGGAACACTAACCTTCAGTCCACTTGAGTCTTTGTTCTCTTGCTCTCTGTTTCGGCTTGATTCAGGTGTGAGATTTCATGAGGGGTCTGTCCCTGCCGAATTCCACAAGAGGTGTACCTGTACCAGCAATCGCTACTCTAATTGTGAGAGCTTCACTAATCAGTAAGCTTGACTGGTCTTCTCAGATGATCTAGTCCCAGGATACAGAGTGGACAGAGCTGTTTCTCCCAGAACCCAAGTTCTCTTTGGTCCGTGCATGGCTTCAGATTCTAATTCAAGAGAATATTTGAGAATAATGAACCAAATATATAGAATTTCTCAGTTAAGCATGTAAATATATGCATTTACTTTGCATATATTTCTCTCCCTAAATGATAGTACAGAAATAAAGATGTGAACAATGGAAAGGAAGGAAGCATGCTATTTGAGAAGTAGTGAGACTAAACAGTCAATTAAAAATATTAATTAAACCAATTTTGGATGCAGAAAATAGTATGGGCAAGTGGTAGCTGACTGAGTGTATCTGACAAAGCTGAATGTGTACCGTAATAAAGCCTTTAAGAAGCAAGCTGATTCATACCACAGAGCCCCAAAATGGCTCAGAAACTGAACTACTACATTCCAGGGATAATGTCAACCTGTTTCAGAAAATCCTGATCTTGAACTCCTGTGAGATTATAAATCACTATAGAAGGTTTGCAACTGTTGTAGGTAAATAAAGAACACATGTGAAATTGAATATCAGAGCCAGCTGCAGTGGTGTTACATGTTCACCTTTCAGTGATACATCGTAACAGGTGTAAAAAGAGCTAAGACCATGAGCATCAATCAGCAGGGCTCATAGCTAGGTCTCCAGGATCCCTGACACCAGCATGACATGCAGACAAGATTTTGCAGCTGTCAGAATATCTGGTGCTTGAAGTTGCATTCCATGACTTTTCACTTATTGGTAAGTCACTTTGGGATGCCTCAGGACTTTTTACCATGTGGCACTGTTCTTTATCTCTTTTCTTCTGGGTGCTCTTTAATGATTAACTGGTTAAACTTCAGAAAGGTAGCCTAGACTAGATAGGAGCAAGCTGCAATAACTTTCTCTCAGCCAGAGATAGAGAAGTACTCATGCACTGAGACATAAGACAAACCATTCAAGATCATAATGTTGCAGATTCTGATACCAGATAATATGTTCATTTATCAGTTCATATTATTAAGAAATTTTATGTGCTGGGAATCAAGTTAAATACTGAGTTTAGAGGAATACATAAGGAAAACATTGCCATCGTGACACTCCAACACATAGAGAAAACATGTATACACTCAAAAAGTTTCAGGCTAGAGGCATGTAAAAAGCACAGTAAAAAACATGTGGGAGATTGCAAGATAGGCTTCAAGGAGATGCCATTTACCTTCAGTTTTCAAACATAAGCATGCATTTGCCCTACTGGTTGCCATGTATACTTATATGGAATAGAAAGGGAATGGGAAGAAGCAAATGTAGTGTTTAGAATATTTAGGAAGCATTATACACAGAAACACAAGGACATGAAATAGACATTGCTCATGCCTGAAAAATAATTTGCATGCTGGTGCCAGAAGAGCTGAGCTAGAGCCTTCTTAAAATATTTAAAGAATGAGAGTGCTACATACATGACAGTTTATTATAAAAGTTGTATTACTTTTAAAAGACAAGATAACATTTTTACTAAGAAGAAGAAGAAGAAGAAGAAGAAGAAGAAGAAGAAGAAGAATTTGAAATGAGAAACCTCAATGCTAAGAAGCACAGAATGAGAATCCAGGGAAGAACCATATTAGGTTTCTGCTTTTTAGACCAAACTGTGTGGGGAAAATCCTTTGAATGACTTGAAGTTAAAAGTAAAATTGAAGATGATCAAGTACTTCTTAATCTTTGGCTTTTTTTTTAATTTATACAAGCACATTTGACTTGCTATGACCTAGAAACAATAAAATCTACAAACTCAATCTATCTCCAGTTCTTAGCATATTGACTTCTGCACTTTCACTGCTAAATTCCTAATCACAATAGCCTTCACCTTCTTCCTCCAATCACTTTTGTCTTAATCTATTGTAGTGTGGCCAGTTGCTCATCTCCCTACTTCTACTTTCATCACCTAACATTCATACACATTATGTCAGTTATCCAGCATTCTGTAGTAAACAGTTCCAAACTTAGTAAAATAAAACAAAAACAATTTTTAAATTACTTATCACATTTCTATAGATGAAGAATTGGGGCAGAGCTTAGCTAGGTAGTTCTGTTTGCTGTGATTTCGCATAAGGTTACTCAAGTCACCACAACTAAATAAGAGCTCAGATGTGACTAAAACACCCAAGATAGACTCTCATCATGCAGGGTCGCTCTTTATGTGATCTCTACTTATTCAGTAGTTTAGCTGGGACTTTCTCGGAGCATGGGGGGTGAGCTCCAGAAAAGAAGAAACAGAAACTGCCTGTCCTCTCAGGGTTTGGGCACGGTAGTTCCAGAACATCATTTTATTCTATTGTTCAAAGAAACGCAAAACATCTGTAACCTCTACTCCTTGATTTGAAGAGTAGTGTTTGTTCACAGGGTTAAGAAGAATTGTTGGAAACAATCTAGACACTATTTACCAAATATATGCACCTTAAAAAATATGCTCTCAGGGATCACAAATAATATGCTTCCGAACATTGCACCACAAACTTGGCGGTTTTACACAACATAACCATATTATTTTCCAGGTCTAGAAGCTAGAAGTCCAAAATCAAGGTGTTGTCAGGATTATTTCCTTCTGAAGTCCTCGATGGAGAAGGCATTTTCCGCCTCTTTCCCAGCTTCTAGTGGTTTAGCAATTCTTTGAATTTCTTGGCTTGCAGACAGATCACTCCAATCTCTGCTTCTGTCTTCACATGACATTCTCCCTGTGTTTCTGTGTCCAAATTTATTTACTCTTATTATAGCACCAGTCGCATTGGTTTAGGGCCCACCCTAATAGCCTCATCTTAAGTCAATTACATTTGCAAAAACCCTATTCCCAGATAAGGTTACATCCAGATAATGCATAAACATTTCAAATTCTAACTCCACAAGGGTGTTAGGACTCCAACATATCTTTTTGGGAGGCACAAATCAAACTATTACATGTATCAACAGGAGAAGTAGCAGCAAGATGCTAGAATTATCAGCAACTGAAAATGCTTCAGCACTATCTGCTTCACCATGCCCAGTATCCCGGAATTTTTTCTTTTTTAAGTCACTCTTGAGAGTCGAGATGGTGGTGTCACATTTTATGTTTTACAGCTCCTAGCTTGGTGCTAAACAAATTACAAACAACCATCGAATGTAGTTGGCTTTGATTAAGTGACCTCCTGAGTTTATGTGTAACAAGAAGAATGAGATCATCCATACCACAGCTGCATAAATACATAAATGCACACATATAAAATCCTAAAATTCTACACAGTTGTGAAATTGTCAGAGAAAGAGCAGCCACAGAGCTCTAGGTTCAAAAGTGCAATGCGGTTTCTGAAGTTGCACCTATTGCCTTGGTGTCCCTCCTTGTCCAAATAGTATATCTTATCAATACTTTATGACCTGGTTTTGTTCTCCAGCTTTATTCAGGTCTAATTGAGAAATGAATACTGCATTGGTGGTGCAAAATGTGATTTTTAAAATCATGTATACATTGTGAAATGGTTAAATCAAGTTAATTAACACATCTATCATTATGGTAATATTTTAATCTCAGGTTAGAGCCTCCATACTATTCCAAGAGTTCAGATAATGCATAAACATTTTCAAATGTTTCTTTTTCCCCTTGCCTTTTGAAGGTGCTATATACATATTTGAGGCATTTTGTAAAACACAAAAATGTACACAAAAGAAATACAGTTATGCACAATTCAACTTCCACCTATTTTAACCTTGGGAATATTTCCTTGCTAGTCTTTGATTGTATACATAGTGTTATCATTTTTTTTCTACATAGCAGTAATAGTTGGATTAGGGGCCAGCAAACTACAGCCTGTGGGCCAAATGTGGCCCACTGACTGCTTTTCTAAATAAAATTTATTGGAAAACAGCAACACCCATTTTTATGCACTGCCTATGGGTGTTTTCTGTGAAGCAGGTTCACCATGCACCCATCAGTTACTCTACCACTTACACAAGTCTGGTGACACAGAAGACTCACACAACAAATCAAGTGAATCAGCTTTATTATTCACAGATGGGCAGCAAGAGACAACAGAGAACTAGGATTTATGGCAATCTGGTTTCCCAAGGCTCAGGAAAGCTGCCAGGGCAGATGGAGTCTCATCTGCATGGGCCCCACTTTGCTCTGCAGCTGAGAGACCCTGAGAGCATTCACTCTGGATTTTTGTATCCCAGGGAATACTTGGACTGTTGGGCTAAATCGTCCCAGGATATCCTGTTCTGGAAGGTATAGGAACATAGCCAGATTGTTCGGGTCAGTTTTTCCTTATCACAGAATGTTGCATTCCCAGCACATTTTAGTTAGTCTGAGAACTATATGAGAGAAAAGGAGGACCAGAGTACCCTAAGTCGATAAACCCATCCAGTGGCCCATTCTATACTTTCATGCTAAAATGACACAACTGAGTAGCTATGACAAAGATGGTATATTTACTATTTGGTACTTTTGGGAAAAGTTTGCTTACCCCAACACCAAAATGTAAGTTTCTGCGGAAAAGAATTTAAGTCTCTTTCACTAATAACTGTTTCCTGGAGTCTTTACATAGTGCCTGACCCATAATAGGTGATAACACATATTTGTCAACTTCCTGATGTTATACTTATAATACTAATCTTGTTTCTTCACTTAACATCTCTGAAATGTATTCAATCATACACCTTAGTTTATTGTCTGTATAATATTTCAATGGGTGTAAGGAGAGAGAAAGCATCAATATTACCATTTAGACAGTACAAAGTATTTATCAGACATTTGTATTATAATTTTAACATTTCTGTTAGATGAGAATTCTTGTCTTATTGTTAAAATTAGGGAAACTGAGTTTCATGGTGATTAAATACTTTGCATTAATTTACATTCCCCTTTGTTTGTTTAGGTTAACACTATTTTAAGACAATGAGGAACGTGGTCACACCACACGTGACTTTTCACATCTGTAAATTGTTTTCTGTAGGATACATCTCCAGAAGTAAAGTTATGATGTCAAATTTCTTGATTCATACTGCCAAATAATTTTTCAGAATAAGCATAAACTTATATTATTATGTGTACAATATTGTTTTGAGAATTATCTTTATGAGAATCAACTGGTTAGTTTGTAAAATACACATATACACACACAAAGAAATAAAGAGAGAGAGAGAGAGAGAGAGAGAGAGAGAGAGAGAGGGAGAATACCTGAATTATCAATCTGAATCTCATGAGAATTTGTAGTTTAATACATTTTCCAGTTGATGGTGATGACCAAGGACCATTAGTATTTGAGGAACTCTGTTTTTGACTGGGAAAATTTGACATTTAAATAGTCTGATACTTGGAAATTCAAACCATGAATCTGCCAGCAGGATGGCTAAAAAAGAGTTTGCATTTAAAAATATGTACAATTTAAAGTAATGTAACGTTTTCCCAGTGGTGTCCCTGAAACCATTTCTCTGCACTATAACATATTGAAATAAGTCCAAACCAGCCTCCTGCCTTAGAGAAAGAGTTTTATTCAGAGCAAATGTTGATATATATCACCACAGCTTAATAAAATAAAAAATAATTTAACACTATTCAATTTTAGTGACTTCAGCAAACATTCCCTTTTTATTTCTTAGTCTGATATTTTCTAAACACTTTTATATTGCTTTTTTATGTAAAATGGGATATGTTAGTTAAGAAGAGAAAAAGGGAAATGGTCAGGTTTACCTTGCCAGGTTTTTAGTCTGACATTTAATGGGGTGGTTAAGGGTGAACAGACTGCATTGGAGTTGTCAGGGAAAACTATGGTCCAGAGAAACAGAGTAGAATCAAGACTGCGTTCTTGGTTCACTGCTGAAGATGGCTCTCTGAGATTAATTGAGATTATTTGTGCCACATTTCCTAGCTCAATACATGGAAAGGCTGTGCTTTACAAAGACAGGGAGAGTAAGGTGGATGGAGATTTGGTCAGATTGTCATGGCTAGTGGTATGATCTTGGTGTGTTACTTATCATCTCTGGATTGAGGATATTTTAACCTGTTTTGCATGGAGGCTGTAGAAAGTGAAGTCAGGTACAGCTTCTCAAATGCAGCAAGGTATCAAAAAATGGGACTTATTCTTTTGATAGGGAGGGATACACAAATGCTCAGAGCAAGTTCCACTACCTAATCTGTGGTAGAGATGATATGTTCGAGATCCCAAGTAGCCACATGTTTTTTGACCTGGTTCATAGGTACAGTTTTGGACTGTATCAAAGTTGACCTTACTTCTCATTATCAATGCCCCAGGCCCACAGAAAATGAGATACTTTTCCTGAAGATTTTTTTCCTGAGTTGTTTACATGAAACCCATCTGTTTCTTCCATCCTGGTATCTCATCCAATATCTTTTCTGGATCTTTTAAATTCAAACTGTATTTCATTATTAATGGTACCATCAACCCCTGAAATCTCAAAAGTCATCAACAAAACCAGGGAAACGTAAGTATTGCCTTTATTTTGAATCTCTCTTTTAGACATTGTCATTTCCTCACCCCTACTTTAATCCCTTCTGTATTCACTTCATTCTTCAAAGGCTGTTTATTGTTAACAACTGAGATTCTCTGCCTGGGGGCTATTTTCTAGTAAGCAGAGTGCACTTAATTTCTAGGGAGAATGCTGGCAAAAGCAACCCTTGACGAATGACAGATGGGAAAATATCCTAGATTCCTTGACTTCTGGCGGAATCAAGCTGAGGCATGTTCTACGCTGTCTCTCAGAGTCTCCCAGCGTCTCCCAGCAGGACCAAGATGTAGTGTCCCATAGTGATCACCCGCTTGATAACATAGCCACTGTTCATTTCCTTCTCTTCTTGACTCATTTCCCTGCTCTTTTACAGCTGTTTTGTGGGGTCCTCTCCAATAGCAAATGCTTGCTCTTGTATCATTGTCTCAGGATTTGCTTTTATGAGAAGACTCATATCAAGACAGAATCTACCAGAGAGGTTAGACATGAGACACACTCTCTCAGAAGGCACTTTATTCCATTTTCCAGTCAGTCTTTGTTCTATTGTCTTTGTTCTCTCACTCTCTCTCTCTTTTTTTTTTTTTTTTGAGTCAGAGTCTCACTCTGTCACCCAGGCTGGAGTGCAGTGGCATGCTCATGGCCATCACTGTGTTCACCTGTTGGGCTCCAGCGATCCTTCTGCCTCAGCCCTCCAAGTAGTTGGAACTACAGCCACACGCTACCACGCCCGGTTAATTTTTGGATTTATTGTAGAGACGAGGTGACACCATGTCCCCCAGGCTGGTCTCAAACCCGTGGGCTTAGACAGTCCTCTTGCTTTAGCCTCCCAGAGTGCTGGGATTACAGGCTTGAGTCCCCATGCCCGGCCCTTTGCTCTCTCTTGAGGCCATGGTTCCTTCTTATTTTATGACCACAATATTCAGCACAGAGTCAGACATTGGGCTGGCACTCAATTGACACTTACTGAATTAATATTCCCAACAGAAATAATTGTAGTGATAGATGTTGTTTATTGAGCAGTTTTCCTATGCTAGATAATCTGCTCAGAACACTTTGTTCATATGAATTTACTGAATCCTGCCATAAGTTTTGAATCGATTCCCATTATTATCCTTGTTATAGAGAAAGAGAAAACTGTGGTTTGGTTGAGATAAGTGGTGAAACAAGGTGGGTTTGGCTTCAGCCGCATCCCTAACTGCCGCACACTACTGGCATTTCGATTTGTCTACCAAAACTTTGCAATCTTTGATTGAGAGGAAGAAATATGGCAGGAACATGTGCAGCAATTGGATTTTACTGTCCCATCGCTCAAAGGGTATTTGAAACTCTTTGTAGCCAATGAAATTTAGTACAGCTAGGGAGCAGTACCCTGTACTTTGGCATTTGATGATCTTGTCCTCTGAGTGTTGCTTGAAGGGACAACGTTGAAGGCCCACCTTCCTACTCCTGCCCATTGCCCTTAAAAGATCATCCTCTTGTCTGATAACTGCCATGTGGGTATAGATTCAAGGAAGTCCCTCATCATAAAGAACCTGGGAGCAGTAGCCTAGATATTTGGGGTTTATTCCTTGATGACCCTTGTACTTTTATCAATCTTGGTTATAGCATTTTAAAATAATCTGGTCTTCACATGCAGAAGATTGAAACATGACCACTACCTATCACCATACACAAAAGTTAACTCTAAATGGATCAAAGATCCGAATATAAAACTTCAAACTCTAAGAATCTTAGAAAATGCAGAAGACACTTTTATGGAAATTGAAACTGGTAACCAATTCCTAATCAAAACCCCAAGTGCCCATACCACATTTAACAGTCTTATATGGAATTTTGAAGCATCTAGTCTTACTATGTCACCATCCCAATGGTTTTTTAAAAGGCATTTGATGTACAACAAATATTATAAATGAACAATTCCAGAATCCTGTTAAGTATCTACCCATTGGCCTCTTTGGAATTTGGTAGATACTACACTTTTACAAAGTTTATACAGCCTGTGGGAATTTTAATCATTGGCACAGGACAGCAAATATGCATCTAGCAGGTTTAGGAAAAAAAAAATTATTCTAATTACAATGTTACTAATTATGTTTATTATCAAAGCATGTTTCCTATGTCAACTTGAAACAAAAATCTGAAATCATATATAACACAATGACCAGACTCTTTTGTAATGTATACAGTCTGGATATCAAATGTCTAGTATAATTGAAACCCAGCACTCACATTATTTTTGAAAATATATTTCTTGGAGACAAGTATTTTTCATCCCCAAGGATAGAATAAAAAACAAAGAAATAAAAAAGTAAGGTTTATAGATTTAATTATATTTCTAAAACATTGTAAATTAGAAGAAACGTTTACTTTATAATTAATTTTAGCCGGGTTCGGTGGCTCAGCCTGTAATCCCGCGCTTTGGGAGGCTGAGGTGAGTGGATTGCTTGAGCCTGCGTTTTCGAGACCCTGGGCAACTTGACGAGACCTCATCTCTACAATAAATCAAAAATTAGCTGGGCGTGGTAGCGCACGCCTGTGGTTCTGGCTACTCAGAAGGCTGAGGCGGAAGCATTGCCGGAGCCCAGCAGGTCGAGGCTGCGGTGGCCGGAAGCGGCCACTGCACTCCAGTCTGGGTGACAGAGTGAGACTCCAACTCAATAAATAAGTAAATAAATAAATAAAATAATTAATTTAGTGGGAAAAATGACAAATCTGTTTTACAATATATAAATAATATAGCATTCTCCATTAAAATACTATTTGTGGAAATAAGCTATTCCTTGAGGATATGACTCATTTCCTACATAAGATTTTTTAAAGAATAACTTTAACATGTCTTATTTTGCTTCACAGAAGTTCACACTGTTATATGACAGCTTCCTAGTAATTCCAAGTATACATACTATAGTAATGTTCATAAAAATTAGAGCAATTTAATCTAAAATAAATAACCATTATTTTATTATATTTAAACAAACTTCTGAATAAAACATTTACATGTAACTTGTAAAGTGTATTATTATATCACCAACATTTCAAATCCAGGTATTTTATATTTATAGAAGATATTTATGGGATTTTGTGAATTAAAGATTAATCTTAGCAAGACCATTACTATGGCACATACTAATATGTGACAGTCTCGTGAAATTGTGGGACTCTCTGTGTGTAAGATTGCTGTGTGTAGTAATGTAAGATTTTCTGACAAGTTTTCTGAGAGCTTATGTTGAAGCAAAACTTAAACACATGTAATTTGATCCAATAACAATGCCTTAGACCTAACATAGGAAACATGAGTCTTCATATAAAGTGATTCCTGTCACTCAGAAATACCCCAAGCCCAGCTCTATACACTAGTAACACAACCCAGAGAATAAACTATAAGTTAAATTAGGAAGAGCTGTTTCACTACAGCTCTCTAAATTGCAAGAAGGATAAGAACTTGTTCTGGTATTTCTCCAACTAGAGAAAAACACAAAAAGTCAGGAAAAACACATTCATTTTGGATTTTAAGATTCCAGTTCACTGCTGCTGGTAATTGGGGGTGATGAAGAGAATCAGTGGTGTATACGAGAGTAAAGGACAGGGAAAGAGAGGGAAGAACCACAAATGGCATCGAGTAGGCATGGTGAGGCAATTGGTAACACTTATTTTGGGCTTCTATGAAACACATCTTAGGGTGATCTTAACATATTTAAAGGGTACTTTGAAATGATAGAAAATCCATATATCAAAGGAATATCACTCTTAATGTGTCTTTTCATGTTCCTTCAAGGTGGTAAGGAGAACAAAATCTGGTGTTACATACATATAGGGTAACATAGACAGGTTTTATTTTGAACCAAAAATGACTGAAGACATCTCATCCTTTATAATGTAACAGAGCTGATTTTACAGGCTTTTAACCTGAGTTAACTTGCGATTAAGCATGTATTTGTGTCTTTACCACTTATGATTTCTAAAACAAGAGAAGGATGCAGTGTTCTGTAACTTTCAATATACTTTATGTTCCCCACAGTAAGTTTGTCTTGCTACTCTTTTTATGCACACTGAGTTAAAGATTGGTTACTTTCTTGTCAGTTCAATGAAATAAAGATGAAATCAGCAGCAGGATCTAATGTTCCAAGTGGCCCCATTGTGCCTTTACTTCAAAATAGTCTAATGGGATAAAATATATTTCACCTTCTCTTTCTTGTTTAGTAAAGATATATAACTTCCCTGTCAGAGCCCTGCAGACTAAATGAAATCATTGACATAACATGTAGTATGCCTCAACCTGATACAAGAGTGCTTAAAATTGTGTTTTTAGTTTTCTCTCTTATTTGGTATGACTTGGAAATTTTCATTCTCAATTTGTCACCCGTATGGGAGTATGAAAAATAAAGACTGCTGTAACACTGCACTCTTTTTCATTATCACCACAGATATTCAGCTGCATTTCTATATTCCTTCTTACTTTTTATCCTTTGCTGTCAGGGCTCCCTATCAAATCCCAGGGTAACTTTTCCGGGAAGAGTAATTAAAGAAACTAGTAGTTACTCTTTGCTCATGGAAAAATAAGTATATAGTCAATGGATTGAAAATAGAATGATATAGACTGATTTTAGCAAGTGGTTGATACATAGAAAACTGTTGGGAGTCTTTAAGAAGCAGATCTTCAAATTAATGTGATTTCAGTAATAGTCCCATAAACCCAAGATTTACAAAATCTTCAAGGAAGTTAGTATTAACATTCAAGATATTTCCATGTTTGTGTCACTTGCTAGAATGTCCAAAGAAGCTATGTTAAATATATTTCTTTTGTTTTTTTTCTAGGATTAAAAGTTATTCTTAAGTGCCATAGCTTATGTTATTTATTGTTTGTTTATATGCTGTGTTTTTAAAGTGAGGGCATATGTTGTTCTATCACATTATAATATTGAGAATCATATAATAAGCAAGAAGCATAGTTGTTTTCTTTTTCTTTACTTTTTCTATTATTTTTTCTTCTGCCTAAAACTTGTTATGGAGTGGGGTGACATATTGTATTATGGAGAAAAATGCATTAGTACAATTTCTAATATGAAGAGTTAAGTGCCTAGTTTTATCATTCACTAGCAGTATGATATGAGCACATCATATCATCTTTATCAACTTATCTCTACCTAATAAAAATTAGTATCCTGATATGAAAGCTGACTTGCTTTCATCACTAAAGTTAGCATCAAATTAGGTTTATAAACAATTTTTTTTATAAGCCCAAAAGACTAATCACAGAACTTCCACACTGGCAGTAAAGCAAATACCCCCAAATTTGTTTTATTGTGCCATATAATACTAGTATATGGCAAAGTAAAAGTTAACTAATTGCTTTCATTTTCAGGTTTAATATATAAAGAGCTTAATCATTACTCCCACCTCTGTCAACTCTACCACAAACTGAGAAAGCTGGAAAAAACTAAAAATCAATTACTTTTATTGAATCTGTTAGGTCACAGGACAAATCATTACCCTGAAATCTGGAGACATAGGTGAATCCTGAAAGTCACAGCTGATATCTGTTGACTTAGAAGTAAAGCTGGTGGGACCAGAAACCGGTAGGAATATTAACTGGTAATGTTGGTGAATTGCTGGAGGCTGAGTGTGAGCTAGCACAGATAGTGAGAAACTCTGAAAGGCTGTAGTCTTGGGGAGACAAAGACACAATTCCGTGGCCTTTACCCCTTGCCATTCATGATGAAGAAATGAGAAAGATCCCAGTGTGGCTCTGTCAGGGGAATAAAAGAGCAATCCAGAGCTTTTTACATAGAAAAAAGCTACTCTTCAGCAAGACAGATTTTACCAGAGATTTTTCCCACAGACGTGGTAGAAGAACATTTTTCTTACACTAGCACCATCTACCCTTTCTATATTATGTAAGAGGGAAGGGAAAGAAAAGTTGTACAATAAGAAAAGCTAGTGAAAGTCAAGCCCAGAGACAGATGCCCACCAAAAACCAAGACATAATTGAAAGATTATAGAAAAATCTCCCTCTTTCAAACATTTGCCAACACACAAACAGGGTTCCAGACTAATAACAGTGCATTTTAGCTGAAAGTGCTGAAAGAGATAGATTTGAGAAGGGGTACTTAGTAAAAACCAAAGTTAAGAGGGGAGACAAGACAAAGTTACTAGCAAATATTGAAGTTTCTGTCACCTACAACTATAGCAAATATAAGCTTTAAAACAATAAAAAGCAAAATAAAACACAAAACCCCAGCTCCTAGTCAGATTAACATAAATCCTTATACTAGAATTCAGTTTATCACAGTTCTTATTATCTCACACAACATGTCCAGCTTTCAAGAAAAAAAATCACAATACACACCAAATAGCAATACAAAACACAGTCTGAAGAGATAAAGTAAGTGTCAGAACCAGTCTTAGCTATGACACAGATGTTGCAATTATCACATAGGGAATGGAAAATAATTACATGAATATGCTTAACATTATAATAGATAATGCAAACATGCAAAATAAATGGGTAATATATGCAGATAAATCAAAATTCTTGAAAAGAATTAAAATATTCTTAGTGTTTTGTTAAAAATTAAAAACACTGTAATAAAACTAAAAAATGTACTTGATGGGTTTGCCAGTGGACTTTAAAAGGCCAAGGGAGGGATGAATTTGTAAGATAGAAAATATGGTTAATAGAAACAAAAATAAAAATTCAAAATATTAAAAAAAGAATAGAAAAATTTTAAAAGAGCAGAGCAACAATGAGCTGTGAAAAAGCTTATTCCAAAAGAAGTAACAAATGCATAATCAGACTATCAGAAAGAAAAGAGAAAGGTACAGAAGCAACACTTGTAGTAATAATCACTGAGAACTTTTCAAAGTAAGTGGCAGACATTAAACCACAGAGCCATAATGTTCAGAAACACCAAGAAGAATAAATACCCAAAACAATCAAACAAAAACCCAACAATAACAATAAAACTACATGTAGACATATATTCACACTGTGGAAAAACAAAGAGAAAATCTTGAAAAAAAGTCAGAGAAAAAATGCTAGCTATAGATGAATATGATACGAGTTACAGTAGATTTCTCATTAGAAACATTGCAAGCAAAGAAAGTAGAGTGAAATATTTAAAGTGTTTAAAAACAAAAGAATGCCCAAGCTTATTATTCTATTTACAGTGAAGTTATTCTTCAAAATGAAAGAGAATTAGCAACTTTCTCAGACAAACAAAAGTAGAGAATTCCTTGTAAGCAGGCTTGTCCAACCACAAACAGGCTTTTTTTTTTTTTTCAGGTAGAAGTAAATGTTATAGGTTAGTAACTTATAACTGCATAAAGAAGAAAAGGCATCAGAGAAGAAATAAATGAAAGTAAAATAAAGTCCACCAGTAATAAGGAAGAAATTCTTTTGCTCCACATTCTCACATGTCAGTCTTCTAACTTTGTTTTCTTTAGTATTGTGTTGAATATTCTTGTTCTTTTGCTTTTAGAATTAGTTTGTCAATATCCACAAGGTAAACCTGGGGTTGTGATTGTGACTGCACTGAATCTATAGATCAATTAGAAAAAAAATATTGCCATCTTAGTTGTCAACTTTCTGTAAATTTCTTTTATCAAGTTGATGGATTGCTCATTTGCTTCTAGTTATTTGTTTAATTCATGAATGGCTGTTGAATTTCATAAAGTGTTTCTTGGAAAGTTAGCATGGGGTATTTTTCAGACTACTACCTAAGAAAAGATTATCAACATACATGAGACAAAAACTGATAGACTGAAAGAAAAAATCACAAATAAACTATTTAGGTGCTTCAACACCCCACATCAGCATATAATATAACAGACAGTAAATCAGTAAGAATATGGTAGCATTGAATAGCTCTACCTATCAAACTATAAATGAAAATTATAGACCACTCTTTCCAAAAATAACAGAATACACATTCTTCCCAAGCTCTCAAGGAACGTTTACTATGTAAGACTACATTAATGACCATAAGCACACCTTAGAAAATATATTATGATAGTATGTTCTGAAAACATAATAAAATTAAATTGACAATCAATAACAGAAAAGTAATTGAAAAACCCCTAGGTACTTGGAGATTAAACAATATACTTCTAAATAACAGACACATCAAAGAAGACTCCAAAGGAATTTTAAAATAATTTAAATTAAATACAATGAAAATACAACTTATCAAACTATTGAAGTGTAACAAAATTAGTATTTAGAGGGAAGTTTATAATATTATCCCATTTGTTTGAAAAACAAAAATTAAAAAATCAGTTGCCTGGAGAAGTTACCTCAAATTACCTGAAGTCAATTACCTAAGGAATCAATATAAGAGAATAAAATAAGCGTCAAGTAAGTATATGAAAAAAATTGTAATTAGAGCAGAAACCAATGTAATCAAAGCAGGAAAACAATAAAAAAAAGACTAGTTCTTTAAATAAAAGATAAATAATTTGATATAAATGACTAAGTAACTTTGGGAATGTGTAGTGTCTATAAGACTAAAAACAAAGTTAACTGGACATGAAGAGTATATGCTCTAGCGTATAAGGCTGCCTTCCACAAGCATGCATGTTAATAATTCTGAAGTTAGTATATATACTGAAATTGGGCAATTAAACCAATCAATGGCAAATGGTCAGAGCAAGGCTTCTTATTATTTGAGTGGAGGTTACAAATAAACAAGTAAAGGAGAGCAGAATGATTAATACAGAAATAGTATAGAGTTAAAAACACTGGTAAATTCACATGCAGCTTAATGTAAATACAGATGGTTATGTAAATAAATGTTCATAGATAAGTTTGTATATCTATCTATATGCATATTTATCATTGCATATCTTTTTCTCTATGAACTGAGAGAATCTAAATGAAATGACACCGTAGCAACAATAAACACCACTTATATCCAGATCTTTATCTCTAATACACCTCTCCAACAAAAGATATGAGATCCCCTTGGATTTTAGAACTCATACAGGTAATACACAAGGTGAACTTGGAATACCTTGTGGGGTCAGAAAGTAAAGGGGTGATACAAACAAAAAACAAATAAGCAAGCAAACAAAAATACATTAAATAGATGACATAGGAGCTGACTGAAAGAGCTTCCAATGGTCAAAGGGGGAACAATTTGAATTAAACAATTGTTATACTATAGCCCTAAGTATAATAAAAATATTCATGTATCTGTGCTAATGTAAAAAATGTGTAAATAAATACATAGAGGAAAACAGACATATATCCCATGCAGAAAAATTCTAAGTAATTTGTGGAGGTACTCTGCCCTTAATGACCTGAACATAGACATAAATAGCCACTTCTTAAATAATTTATGTCTGTAAATAAGGCAAATTTTTTTTTAAAGTAACCTAGTAATTTTATAGTTGAGAAACCTGAAAAACACCACTTTATACCATATGCTCCAGGTTAACTCAACAGTAATGACTCATGTTGATATTAGCCACACTTGATATGATATAATGATGAAGTGATATAAAGTATCTATAATAGTCAAACACATAGAAGCAGAGAATAAAATAGTGCCTTCTGGTGTCTGGGAGATGAGAATATGAGAATAGTTTCAGTGATTCCAGATAAATAAGTTCTAGAGATATTTTGCACAACATAGTGCCTACAATTAACAGTATAGTATTACTTATTTCAAAATTTGTTAAGAGGTAGATCTCTTATGGCATTCATTTTGGAGTATTATTTATCAAGAATTGGTTCCTACCCCAATATAACTAAGAGTGTTTCCTACATTTTCTTCTAGGATTCTTACAGTTTGAGGTTTTACATTTAGGTCTTTAATTTAAAGTTGATTTTTGTGTATGGTGATAGGTAGAGGTCTTGTTTCAATCTTCTGCATGTGGTCAATCAGTTTTCCCAGCACCATTTACTGGATAGCTTCTTCTCTCCTCAGTTGTTATTGGTGAATGCTTTGTTGAAGATGGGTTGATTAAGACATTATGACTTTGCTTCCAGAATCTCTATCTTGTTCCATTTGTCTATATGCCTGTTCTTGTACTAATACCAGACTGTTTTGATTATTGTAACCTTATAGGAGAGTTTAAAGTCTGGAAGTGTGATACCTCCCACTTTGTTTCTTTTGCTAAGACTTGGTTTGGCCATTCGTGGTCTTTTATGTTTCCATATGAATTTCTATTTCCAGTTCTGAGAAGAATGTTGGTAAATTTTCTTTTTCTTTTTCTTTTTTTTTTTTTTTAGCTGGAGTCTCACTCCATCACCCAGGCTGGAGTGCAGTGGCACACTCACGGCCACCCCAGTGTCGACCTGCTGGGCTCCGATGATCCTTCCGCCTCAGTCTTCCAAGTAGCCAGAACTACAAGTGTGTAGCTATCCCACCCGGCTAATTTTTGATTTATCGTAGAGACGAGGTCTCATCAAGTTACCCGACTGGTCTCCAAACTGCGGGCTCAGGTGATCCACTTGCCTCAGCCTCTCAAAGTACTGGGATTACAGGCTGAGTTACGGAGCCTGGCCAGAAGTTGGTAATTTAATGAATATTGCATTACATCTATAGATTGCCTGTGGTAGATGGACATCTTAACAATGTTAATTCTTCCAATCCATGAGCATGGAACATTTTTCCATTTGTTTGTGTCTTCTTTGATTTATTTGAGCAGTGTTTTATAGTTTTTAATGTAAAGGTCTTTCACTTTTCCGGTTAAGAAGATGCTAAGGTATTTCTTTTGTGTGTGGCTGTTGTGAATGGGATTGTGCTTATTATTTGATTCTCTGTTTGTTGCTGGTGTATAAGAATGCAACTGTGTAGCTGGGCTCGGTGGCTCAGCCTGTAATTCCACGCTTTGGGAGGCTGAGGTGAGTGGATTGCCTGAGCCCGCGGGTTTGAGACCCGCCTGGGCAGGCGAGACCTCATCTCTACAATAAATAAAAAATTTAGCCTGGAGTGGTAGCGCGCACCTGTAGTTCCAGCTACTTGGAAGGCTGAGGCGGAAGGATCGCCGGAGCCCAGCAGGTCGAGGCTGCGGTGGCTGGGAGCAGCCACTGCACTCCAGTCTGGACGACAGAGTGAGACTCCAACTCAAAAAAAAAAAAAACAAAAAAAAAAAGAATGCAACTGTCTCACATTTATTTTGTCCCCTGAGACTTTGCCAAAGTCCTTTATCAGTGCAAGTAGGGTTTTGACAGATTCTCTTGGGTTTTCAAGGTATAGGATTATGGAACCAATCATGCTTCCCTTCAAAAGTAGAGTGGATAAGGAAAATGCAGTACATATACATGATGGAATATAATGCAGTCATAAAGAAAAACAAAATTATGGACTTTGCAGCAACTTGGAGGAATTTAGAGTCTATAATACTCAGTGAACTGTCACAGAAACAAAGATCTGAGTTCTACATGTACTGATAACTGCACCCTGTATGTTTATCATAATACTATGAGAAAGGAATTAGCAGTAGTGGGACACTCTCAAGGGAGGTGGGGGGGCATATAACATCAGTTAGGGTACCAGTCTCAAACTAGGTGAAGTGGGGACCAAGGAGAGGGCCGAACATTACCTGTGTGATGACCACTTATGTACCTAACTGTGAGTTGTTTCCTCATTTTAAAAATAAAAGTTTTTTAAAAAGAGGGTAGATTTCATGTTAAGTTTTCTTTCCACAAAAAACAAACAAATAAACACATAGAGGGATGCAAGAGAACTTTGGGAAGTGTGGGATATGTCTATTACCTTGATTGTGGTGATGGTCTCATTGTGTTTGCATATGTCCAAACTTCTCAAATTATAAACATCAAATATGCATGGTTTTTTGTATATTAATTATACCTAAATTAAGCTGTAAAAAAGTAACACACATGCACACACACACACATTACCACTATTTAACTGTGAGAAGAATCATCAGACAAATTTTACTTAAAGAATATTCTATAAAATATATTATCTAAAATCTTCAAAATTATTAAGCTCATCAAAAAAATAACAAATCTAAAGAGATATGGTTACTAAATGTAACATGACATTGAAGATTACCTTAATGACCTGGACTTGAACATAAACTATGCAAAACATAAACTACACGTGAAAATAAACTATGCAAACACACTAAACCCTCTGGTTGTGTCATGTCCTCTGATATTCTATTAGCAAAAGTAATCATATATTCAAGTCCTAAGTCACTGTCTTAGAAAATATATATTGCTTACTCTAGTAGGAGGCATTGAAATCTTAGTGCCAAAGTATTTTGGTATGACTTTTACATAGGACAAGGTGAGGGCAAATAATCCAGTCTGTTATGAGGTAAAAACCGCAAAATCATTTATTCAGATAGATTCAATTTAGGCCATCCAAAAATAAAAAAAATAATAATAATCCTACATATCTTCTCTGTTATTTTACAAAATTCTAGTATATCCATAAAGTCTTCATTTTTATCTTTGTTTTCACATTGTTTTTGTTTTTTTTGAGTTGGAGTCTCACTCCGTTGTCCCACTGGAGTGCAGTGGCACGCTCCTGGCCACCGCAACCTCGACCTCCTTGGCTCCAGCAATCTTTCTGCCTCAGCCTTCCAAGTAGCTGGAACTACAGGCGCGCGTTACCACGCCCAGCTAGTTTTTGATTTATTGTAGAGATGAGGTGTCACCAAGTTGCCCAGGCAGGTCTCAAACCTGCGGGCTCAGGCAATCCACTCACCTTGGCCTCCCAAAGTGCTGGGATTACAGGCTGAGCCACCGAGCCTGGGAATTTTTTCATATATTGTTTATGGAACACCAAGAAAATCTTCAGTTTAACTTGTGGTAAGAAAATTATGACTATTTTTAAAAAATCATTCTTTTTGTTCAGTTACTAAGCAGATATTCAGAAAGTTGAGTGCTGAAAACTACTCCTAGCTAATTATTAGATATACCAAATATTTCATCATAATGATGGTTGTTTTTTAGGGTGTTGTGGGAGATGTTACTGAGAATGTTTTTTTTTTTTTTTTTTTTTTTGGATGGCCTAAATTGAATCTATCTGAATAAATGATTTTGCGGTTTTTACCTCATAACAGACTGGATTATTTGCCCTCACCTTGTCCTATGTAAAAGTCATACCAAAATACTTTG
>CAUYQG010197049.1:0-23191 GCA_963574415.1 Tarsius wallacei
CTCAAAAAATGAAAATAAAAAATAAAAAAATCTAGGAAAAGTACTCTAGCAAAAATTTTGAAAACTATAGATATTTAGAACTATTTCTAAAGTGAAAATAACAGAACAGGTCAAATTTTATAACATCAAATGTTTTTATAATCAATATTGTAAAAATATTTCAACATGGATGTCTATAATTCCTTTTTTTTTTTGAGTTGGAGTCCCATGCGATCGCCCAGACTGGAGTGCAGTGGCCGCTCCCGGCCACCGCAGCCTCGACCTGCTGGGCTCTGGCGATCCTTCCGCCTCAGCCTTCCGAGTAGCCGGAATTACAGGCGTGCGCTACCACGCCCGGCTAATTTTTCTGACATTGTAGAGATGAGGTTTCGCCTGCCCAGGCGGGTCTCGAACCCGCAGGCTCAGGCAATCCACTCACCTCAGCCTCCCAAGGCGCGGGATTACAGGCTGAGTCACCAAACCCGGCTTCCACATGATTTTTTAAAGTAACGTTTTGCTTTCTCTAGCTTACTTCATTGTAAGAATACAGTATGGAATACATATAACATACAAAATGTGTGTTAATCAACTATTTATGGTATCAATATGGCTTCTGATCAACAATGCTCTATTAATAGCTAAGTTTTGGGAGAGACAAAATAGTTAAGTTTGGGGGGAATCAAAGACTCTGATTTTCAACTAGGTGGATGTCAGTGCCCCAACCCCTGTGTTGTTCAAGGTTCATCTATATTTTCCAGAGTGCCTATACCACTTTACAACCCCACTAACAATGATGAGTGATTCAGCTTCTTTGTGTTCTCCCCAGCATTTGCTGTTGTCACTGTTTTTCATTTTAGCTATTCTGATAGGTTTGTAGGGATCTCTCACTTTTGGTTTAACTTTCATTTCCTTAATGGCTAATGATATTGAACAGATTTTCGTGTACTTAGTTGTCATCTGTTCTCTTTGGCAAAATGTCTCTTCATCCATTTTCTCAAAGTTTTATAACTTCACATTTTATATTGACCTTCAGGATCCATTTCCAGTTAACTTGTGTAAGATATGAGATTTATAAGAGGTCGAGGTTCATTTTTGTCCATGGATGTCCAATTGCTCCAATATCATTTGTTAAGAATGTTATCTTTCCTCCATAGAATTTCTTGTGCCTGATTGTCAAAAATTAGAGGATACTATTTATATGAGTCTATCTCTACTTTCTCTATTCTTGTTCTATTGACATATTCCTCTGCCAATACCACATAGTTAATATGTCTTGAAATAGAAAAAACTGGTTTTTTTCAACTTTACTTTTGTTTCTGAAATTGTTTGGATGTTCTAGTTCCTCTGACTTCATTATAAATTCTAGAATATGTTTGTCTATATACACAAAAAAATCTTGCTGAGATTTTGATAGGAATTGTGTTAAACCTGTATGTAAGTATGGAGAGAACTGACATCATTACTATGTTGGTAGAAAGGTATAATTGATTTTTTGGATGTGTATATTGTATTATGTGACATTACTTAACTCACTTATTAATTCTAGAATTTTTAATGTAGATTTCTTGGGATAATTTACATAGACAATCATGTCATCTGCAAAAAGAAACCTATTTTTGTCTTTTGCCTTATTGCACTAGCTAAAATCTCAAGCACTGTGTTGAATTAGAGTGGTAAGGGTAGACATCTCTGCCTTGTTCCCAATCTTAGGGGAAAATAATTCAGTCTTTCACCGCTAATAATACAGTTAGCTGGAGGGGTTTTGTGGATGTTCTTTATCAGGTTGAGGAAGGTTTTTTCCTATTCCTAGTTTCCTGAGAGTTTTTAATCATAAATGAGTGTTAATTTTTTTAAATGCTTTTCTTATGTAGATTGATATGATCATGAGATGTTTTTCCTCTTTAGTTTTCTAACATAGTGGTTTACAATAATTAATTTTCAACTATCAAACTAGCCATGCATCCCAGACATCAACCTCACATTATTATGGCATAAAATTCTTTTTATATTGCAGAATTATGTTTGCAATTATTTTGTTAAAAATCTTTGCATTTATATCCATTAGTGGTACTGGTCTGCAGTTTTCTTTTTTTGTGCAGTCTTTTGTTGTAGTTTATGGGTAATACTATTTTTTTAACATGTTTTTTTATTTTAAAATTGTGGGGTACAGTTAAGGGTTAGGTATACAAATATGCATTGTGAAGGTACCCTTGTTGATGAGGTGTGTCCCCTCGTCCCCAGACAGATATTGACTACCGTTAATCCCACCCCCCTTTCCCTCCCTGCCCCCACCCATAGTTCCCCTGTCAATTCTTTTCGTATAGGGTAATACTATTTTTATAAAAATGAATTAGGAAATGTTGTCACCTCCCTATTTTCTGGAATAGTTTGTGTGGAATAGGTATCAATTCCTCCAACATTTGGTGGAATTTTTCAATGAAACCATCTGAGCCTGTAGATTTCTCTTTGGAAATTTTAAAATTATGAATCCAATTTCCTTAATAGTTATATGATTATTCAAATTAGCTACTTCATATTTAATGAGTTATAGTAACTTACGTTTTTTGAGAAAGTGATCTGCTTTGTCTAAATTGTCAAATTTATGTATGCAGAGGTGTGTGTATTTTTTTAGTATCTTTATTATCTCTCTAAAGTCTGTAGTGACAGCCACTATTAATTTTTGACATTAATAATTTATGTCTTCCCTCTTTTTTGTCAATCTTGCTGGAGGTATGTCAATTTTATAGATATTTTCAAAGAAACAGTTTCACCGATTTTCTTTATTGTTTTTATTTTTCAATGTTATAGACACAGGCTTTATCTTTACTATCTTTTTCCTTCTGTTAGCTTAAATATTATTTTGTTCTTTATTTTCCAGGTTCTTGAAGAGTTTAGATGATTGATTTGATATTTTTCTATTTTCTAATATGTGCGTTTAGTGCCATAAACTTCTCTTTCAGCATTGTGTTAGCTATGTCTCACAAACTTTAATGTATTGTTTTTCATTTCTATTCTGTATAATATATTTTTGAGCTGTTTCCTGTTTGTCTTCCTTTTTGATTTCTGATTTATTTGACAATGTGTTGCTCAGTTGCCAAGTGTTTGGAGATTTTTCTTTTCTGTTATTGTTCTATTATTGATTTCTAATTTGCAGGCGCTGTGGTCAAAGAACACATTTATACCAGTTCAGTTCTTTTACACTTATTGAGATGTTTTATGTCCCACAATGTGGTCTATCTTAGTATATATCCTATGGGCACTTAAAAAAATGTATGCTCCAGTTGTCTTAAAGGGTGCTCTTTAAATATCAATTAGATCCTGTTAGTTGATGAAGAGGTTGCATCCTTCTATATCCTTTGTGGTTTTCTGTCTAGTTGTTCTACCCATTTTTAAGACAGGGATGTTAAAATCTCCAGCTAAAACTGTGAATTTCTTCTTCCAATTCCATCAGTTTTGTTTCAAATATTTAGCAACTGCTTTTGGCGCGCACGCATTTAGAATTGCTGTCTGACTTGTAGTAGATTGACATTTGTTTCATTACATGATGTCACTCTCTGTCTCTAATAATTTTCCCTTCCCTTAAATCTAATTTATCTGATGTTATATCTATTTCTTTGTTTCCTTTTATTAACATTTGTATGAAATTTCTTTTTCTATCTTTCCTTTCCATCTGCTTATCATTATATTTGAAGTCAGTTTCTTATAGATAGCATATTATTGCTTTAGGTTTTACATTTCATATTCATAATTTTCAACAATCTACTAGTGTCATTATGTTAACATTTTGAGAAGTGCGAAATCTTACCTCCCTTTATGTCCCTTTGTCCTCTCCTTTTTATAGCATAACTGCCTTAAGACTTTCCTTTTTATACATTTATAGCCACATCAGTTTTTGCTTCAACTGTCAAACATATGTAGAAAACTCTAAAGGAAAGAAAAAGGCTATTATATTTAACCATATGTTCACTTATAGTAGTCTTCATTTCTTTTTGATGTTCTAAGGTTCTGTCTTTTATTGTGTCCTTTCTGTTTAGAGAAATTCATTTAGCCATTCTATTATAATATCCCTGATGGTTACATTCTACTAGTTTTCCTTCATTTGAGAATGTCTTGATTTCTCTTTCATTTCTGAAGGATAATTTTGCTGCATATAATGTTCTGAATTGACAGCTCTTTTCTATTAACACTTAAAAATTACTGTTATTTCCTTCTGTCTTTCAATGTTTCAAATAAGAAATCTAATTGTTTTCTTTCTTTAGTTAAGATATCATTTTTTTCTGGCAGTTTCTAAGTTTTTCTTTTTCTTTAATGTTCAGAAGTTTAATTATGATGCATTTGACATAGACTTATTTGGATTTATTCTACATGGAGCTTCTTAAATCTGTATGTTTATTTCTTTTGCCAAATTTGCCATTACTCCTCTGAGTGTTTTTCAGTCCACCATCTTTCTCTCAGCCTTATATAACACTGATGTCATAAATGTTAGCTCTTTTGTTATAGCTCCACATGCCTCTAAGTCTAAGCATTTTATTTTAGTCTATTTGTTTTTCAGTTTGATAATTTCTATTGCTGTATCTCCAGTTCACTGATTATTTCCTTTGCCTTCTCTTCTGTTTTTGTCCCCATCCACTGGATTTTACTCTTGGTTGTTGTATTTTTTCCAGTACTAAAATTTACTTTGGTTATTTTTTAATATTATATTTCTTTACTGAGACTTCACAGTTCTTTGCTAAGGTCTTGTTTTCCCATTTGTTTCAAGTTTGGTTGCATTGCCCATTGAAGTATTTTTTTTTTAATCATGGTTGCTTTAAAATCTTTGTCAGAAGCTCTAGCATCTCTGTCATCTTAGTGTCCGTACCTATTGATGGTCTTTTCTCATTCTGTTTGAGATCTTCCTTGTCCCCAGTATAAGTGGTTTTCAATTGAAACCTAGACATTTTTGCCATGTATGATGAAACTTTAGAACTTATTTAAATCTTACATTTTAGTTGGCTTTTCTAACACTATTCTGACAGGAAAGGGAGAAGGGAGCCGCCTCATACTCCCAGTTGAAGGTAGAAGTCTAGTTCTGCTACTTGCCTCCACGGACACCTGGCAGGGGTGGTTGCTCTGGCTTCCTACATGGGGTTCACTGATATCACAGTGATGGTGTCCTCCTAACCCCAGGCCATGGTGAAAGTCCTGACTCTCCTCTGACAACACCCTGGCAGGGGGAGAGAGAGCCCTCTTGTCAATGCCAGGTGGAAGTTTAAGTCCAGTTATCTAGGTGGTCTCCACTTATCCTGTGGTGGGGTGAAGGAGGGAGTCTTGATACCAGTGACAGAGATGAAAATCCCAACTCCTTATTTGGCATTCTCTGACATCACCTTATTAAGAGTGCTGGGGCACCTCATTACAGCCTTGTGAAGGTAGAAGTGTAGCCTCACTACTCAACTTCTGCTGATACAGGTGGAAGTAAGGCTACAGATTTTTCTGTGGTGTTTCGGTCAAGTAGCGTGGTTATCATCTCAAAGTTTATGTCTTTCTAGGCATTCCTTTTCCCGGTCCTTTGACTACAGAGAGCAGTCTTTTGTTGGGGATTTGCTTTGTGCCCACCAGGTTGCCAGTTTCTTTTTCTTCAAATCTGGAATATAAGGCAAAAAGAAAACCCTGGGAACTAATTACTAATTGTTCCCCACATCCCAAAGTCCCTAGTCAGTCTACCTTATTATCTTCTTTTTTCATAGTCTTCTAACATAGTCTTTGTTTTTATGTAGCGCTTAGGGTTTTCAATTGCACTTAAAGGATCCAATAGGGAAAACTATGTCTACTCCATCTTCTTGGAAAGAAGAGTCTGTCTTAGGTATTTTATATTTATTCCTTTAATTCTCACAATAACCTGCTGAAGTAGAATTATTGACATGTCCACTTTACATATGAGGAAACTGAGTCACAGAGAGATTAAGTAGCTTGTCTAAGGTCACACACTAATAGTGGCAAAGCCAGGTTTCAAATCCGAGAAGTTAAGCTCCAGAGTCAGTGTTTCCAAATGGTTTATAAGAACTCTTTTCGGCCGGGCTCGGTGACTCAGCCTGTAATCCCGCACTTTGGGAAGCTGAGGCGAGTGGATTGCCTGAGCCCGCAGGTTCAAGACCCGCCTGGGGAACTTGGCAAGACCTTGTCTCTACAATAAATCAAAAACTAGCTGGGCATAGTAGTGCACACCTGCAGTCCCAGCTACTTGGAAGGCTGAGCGGAAGGACCGCCGGAGCCCAGCAGGTTCAGGCTGCGGTGGCCGGGAGTATGCCACTGTACTCCAGTCTGGGTGACAGAGCGAGACTCCAACTCAAAAGAAAAAAAAAAGAACTCCTTTCAAGTAATAAATATTCATGAGAAAGCTCCTCATTTGTCTTGGTTGGTCTCTCCTTACAGGGCTGGACTCCTGACTATTTTGCAGCAGTCTGGAGTGTCCTTCATGAAACATTATTCTCAGGTCTTATGGCCCACCTCTTACCTTCAAACATACAGCACATTTAAAAGGTGCAAGGTTATAAGCATAAGAATCAATTATTTTTAAAGTCCGTCACGAGAACTAATAATAACCTCAAAATGAGAGCCATGAATATAAACATAATCCTTGTGTTTACTGATCAAATCCCCTTTTGAGTTCAACACTTTTTATTTTCTAGCAATTTCTTGCTGCATTATCTTCAAGGTAATCATTCCTTCGAAGACTCTTCTTTAAGTCACTTCCATTCTCTCTCTCACCAAAACTTCACCAAATCTATCTCCTTTTCCCAGACTGAAAGTCATAGAAGCATCGAGATAGGAAAAGCCTTTGGGATCATTTCACAGGTGATAACTAAGTGACTTGGACTATGTCACACTGCTTCTTAGGGTAAAACTGAGACCAGACACAGTACTGAATATTACATACTGATTCCTTCTTCAGCTCTGATAAAGGGGTGGAAAGTTGTCGCTTATTATTTCATATACAAGTCATTTTCATTTCTTCCATCCAAACATAATTCATAAACATCACTAAGAAGAATTCTTAAACTTTTTTTTAAAAAAGGAAGGAGGAAGGAGAGGGTGATGGACAATGATGTCATCCCATCAATAAGCCTTAAGCACACTATCTGCTTGTTCTATCACAAAGAGATTATATATCAAACCTGCCTCACCAGGAACCAGTCTGATTCAACCTCTGAGCTCCTTCTCTGCCTCTCCATCTGGCCCAAACTAGGATCAGTCTCTCGGGTCTTTTCAGCTTCTTGAGCAGGAGCCGCCCCCTGTGGCTTACTGCTGCCAGCCCAACTACTGGAATTTTCCAGAGATCTCTGGTCATGCTACATTGCTCAAAGAAGAGCAGTATCATTAAAGTGACTTCACAGTTCCATAAACATGCCACTTGCAGCCTTCTTGCTCTGTTTGGTGAACTACACCACCCACTACAGTCAACAAAGGACATCCAGATTTCAATGCCAAATAACTACAAAGATTCGGTCTAAACACACTTCTATGAAAGCCTGCACAATAAAACTTTCTGTATGTCATTATGAAATAACCTGTCATTAAAGTTCAAAGTACAACTGACTGCAGTATTTTAAAAGATCCACTGGACACTGACAAATGTAGACATCACAAAATTATTCTAAACTAATCAATGCTGAAGAAACTCATGATGTTTCCAGGAGTCTCTGACCATTAACATAATGAATTTCAATGAAGGCAGAAACCTTTTCAGAGGCCACAAAGGACAAAAGGCAATGAGGTCATCAGTAGACTGTATGACATTTAAATCTCTGCCTCTAGTTTTCCCTGTTTTATTTGTCTATAACCCACAGGCTGTCCTGCCTCATATAGTGATCTTAGGCAAAGGAGGGCCCCTCTGGTTATCCTTCATTCTATAGATACCTACTGTACACACACACACACACACACAATGCACATACACGCACACACACACGGCAGATGGACTCCAGATTAACTATCATATTCGTTGTCAGGAATCATGTTCTCTCCCTGTTCTAAAGCAAATAACTGTCAGGCTTGAGTGTATGTGGTAGCCATATATTCTAATTTAAAAAATCAAGATATATGACACTGGACAAGTGATTTAAAAGTAGGACTCTCCTAGAAAATCTCTGAGTGGGTAGGAAGACCAGCATGCCTGTTATTTTTCCTCAGAGAAGGCTTTCTGCAGGATGTGAGCCGTCTGAGCAGTTCAACAGATCCTCCTCCAGACTCCATCCAAATCTGTTACGAGTGCTGAAGTGTGGGGCAGTGATGTAAAGGAAGCACGGCAAGCATCACTAGTGCACCCATGTGGGAGGATGAAGGTCTTGGCTCCATCGCTTATTCTAGCGCAGAGTGATTCCTTCTTTGTGAACCTTTTCATCTCACCAGGAGAGATTATCATCAGAATTGATGCAAAGGCTATAGCAATACTGCACCTTCTCTAAGTATTTTATATTCTGGTTAGTTGTATACATACACACATGAAATCTCCCTTTAAATTCAAACACCACATTGGAAAGAGGGCTTATAGGTACAGGTGTTTGTAAAGGGGAAGTTTGTAATTAAGGGAGAACACGTGCAATAATGTCTCACCCCAAACTGCTATAGGCAAGATGATCAGAAGAAAAAAAACAGCAGCAGCTGATGCCAAAATGTGTGATTCAGATGATTTGAAAATTAGTGACATTCCAAAGAGTATGTGAGCATTTCCCTCAGACATGGTCTACCAGGTAGAAGACTAAAATTTTAGGATACATGAATAACTTCTCTGACAAAAACTTACCAAAAATATAGCAACGACTTAGAAAATTAGCATGGTTATATGAAAGTCATATATCTCTCTTATCATTTCACTATCTCAGAGCACAAAATAAAAATCATTTGTTTCAATTTTATTTATGCTCAACAGGAAGGAAATTTTGCCCTGCTCTCATTTCAAGTTAGGTTGCTTGCTTGATTAAATAAGAGAGTGAACTATCCTAGAATAATAAGCAATCTACTCAATTGCCCATTAACTGAACACTTTAGCATAAATTTACAAGGGGGAAGACCAGGTGGGAGGGCAGCCAAGAGGCTTTAGAATGACTTGACATGGATTTGGATATCAGTTTTATTACATTGTAGCTGAGTGAGTTTGGATAAATTGCAGAAACTTTCCAAATCTCAATTTTCTCAACTGTCAATAGAGATGACAGTAGACCACTCATGGAATGGAGAGATGGATTATAAACTTGTCATTTACAAACACCTGTATGTATGAACTCCACTTTTTAATGTGGCATTAGAACTTAAAAGGAGATTTGCATACATGTATGCAATTAACCAGAATATAATGGCAGCATAAAATGGCCCCACTAAAGAATCAAGCACATAGCCTAGTTCAGCATGAACACTCACATTTTGTTTCCACTTGCCCTATCTGTTTGCCAGATTTAAAGAATTTCTGCTGTGAAGGTAATAAGGAAAATAAGACACTTCCCTGTCCTTAAGAAACTTAGAGTTGTAAAGGGATAAAATGTACATGGATTAGGCCAAGCAGGATATACACTTTGAGAGTAGAATAAATCCAAGTGACACGAAAACACAAGACAGGAAATGTGCCAATTTCCCTCAGAACATCAGGATCAGCTTCATGAAGAGAAAATTTTATATGGGTCTCATAGAATGAATAGGGACTTTCTTGATGGTGGTTTATAGTTCTTAATTAAGTTTATCAGTTGAAATATACAAGTAAACACAGGAAAAAATAGGAGCTAAGGCAGATAAAACTCTAATAAATAACCTTAGAGTAATTTCCACTGACCACCAACTTTTAGAGGATCACAACTCAGGCAGAAAACAGTTTACTTCCGAAAACGGGGCAGTGCTGCCAACCAAGGGAAGGCAGGAACAAGCCTTATCTTTCTTCCCCTTCTGGCTCAGAGAATTCCCAGAATTCCAACCAAAGTCCTAGGAGCTCTCCATCTGTGGTACAAACCACCAAGAGAGCCAGAAGTTGTGCCTCGGACTATTCTTTAACGCATTCTACTTTTTCTCTACAGCCTAACCTTCCAAACATAAAAAGGGAGGTTGTAAAGGATCATTTAGGAAATAAACTACTCCCTGCAAAGGGATATGATCTCAAAAAGCAACACATGGCTTGTGTAGTGGACTCTGGAGAAGAGCCCTGGTAGCCTCAGACATTGGGGACCGTGAATTTTCATGTACTTCATTCGACATTCAGCCATCCAGAGAGACAGTGAGGCTAGAAGAGGATTCCATTAATCCAACAAACCACGGGGCAACATGGTATTCAAGGTACCACCACGCAAGAAGAAATAACTATGAACACTCAAACCAAAAGTGGATCCCTAGATAAGCCATCTACCCCATGGCCAAAAGCCTAATCTATCTTGAACATTTCTCATCCCAAGGCAATAAAGAGGAAATGGAGAGAAGAGAGGGAGAGAGGAAGGAAAGAAATGATGAGTCTTAAAAAGCTAGTACAGAAACAAAAATTGAAAAAACTGAAAATGCAGAGGAAGAGTATTAAAATTATTTACTACACAAACCATATGATTTTAAATAAATTGTAATGAATCCATATGATACACTATTTGGCAGATATTAGCACTCATGTTCTCAAATAACATCAAATGCATCCAAAAATTCTAACAATGTAACATTAAATGAAAAAAGAGCTGAACACAAAACCTATATACACAACATTTATCAACTTTACAATGGAGCTAAAAAACAACTCTTGCCTGGTGATATTATAGCCATCATAACATCATACTGCAATGCATGGCTCGCATGTTTATGGTAATGAGGGTATAAACAAATCTACTAAGCTGCCAGCCATCTAAAAGTACAGCACTTACAAATATGTATAGCACATAATGCTTGATCATGATGATAAATGACTATTATGGTTTATGTGTTTACTATACTATGCTTTTTATCATTTTAGACTTTAACCCTTTATCTATCTATCTGATTTTATTTATTTATTTATTTATTTATTTATGTATTTTTGAGTTGGAGTCTCACTCTGTGGCCCAGGCTGGAAAGCAGTGGCAGGCTCACAGCCACCACAGCTTCGACCTGCTGGGCTCAGGCGATCCTTCCACCTCTGCCTTCCAAGTAGCTGAAACCACAGGCATGCACCACCACACAGCTAATCTTTTGGCTTATCGTAGAGACGAGGTCTCGTCAAGTTGCCCAGGCTGGACTCGAACTACTGGGCTCAGGAAATCCTCTCACCTCTGCCTCCCAAAGTGCTAGCATTCAGGTATGGACCACTGTGTCCAGTCTTCTACTTATAGCCTCAGGCCAGTTCCCTAGGCAGTATTCCAGAAGAAGGCATTGTTATCATAGGACTTTACAGTTCCATAAGTGTTTCTGTCCCTTAAGACCCTCCAGTGGGAAGAGATGTGGAGGTGGAAGATGGTCGTGTTAATGACCCTGACCCTGTGTAGGCCTAGGCTAATGTTTGTATTCGTGTCTCAGTTTTTAACAAAAAGGGTTAAAAGGTACATTTTTTTCGATTTTAAAAATGTAAAAACTTTTTAAATAGAAAAGACTCATAGAATAAGGACATAAAGAAAAATATATTTTCTATAAAGGGACAGAAAGTTAAGAAAATTTAAAAGATTATAAAGTAAAAAATTTACAGCAAGCTAAATTTTATTTAGTTAGTTTATTGTTATTGGCTAAAGAAAAAAAAATTTTTTAATTTATTGTTACCTAAGTATACAGTGTTTATAATATCTACAGGAGTGCACAGTAATGTCCCAGGCCTTCACATTCCCTCACCACTCACTCACTGACTCACCCAGAGCAATGTCCTGTCCTGAAAACTACATTCATAGTAAATGCACTCTATACGGGTATACCATTTTTCATCTTTCATACTTTTTTTTACTGTACCTTTTATATGCTTAGAATGTTTAGATACATAGATACCTACCACTGTGTTACAACTGCCTGTAGTATTCAGTACAGTAATATGCTGCACAGGTTTGTAATCTAGGAGCAATAGTTATGCCATAAAGCTTAGCTGTGCAACAGGCTGTACCATCTAGGCGTGTGTGCATAACCTCTATGATGTTCACACAATGACAAAATTGCCTAAGGACTTATTTCTCAGAATATAGCCTGGTCATTAAGCGATGTACAGCTGTACATCAATGAAAATAAACTTAAGTGATATACTAGTTCATCATCTGAGTGACGAGATTATGTAAGAATTGTAGTACCTTCCTACTGTTTTTCTATTTTCTTCCAAAATTTCTGTGTGGTTACTTTCATAATTTAAAACTTGTTATGTTTTAGGAAAAATAGATAAGTTTGCAAATATACAGATAAAGAGGCTGAGGAAAAGAGCCTTCAAAGTAAAGGGGAGAGAAATGTCAGCAAAGACAAATCAGTGAGAAAACACAAGCCATGTCTGGAAAGTGTCTGATGAACTGGGGTCTATGAGAACAGAAAGTCATGGTAAGGCAGGTTAGGGACTGGAGTCAGACCAAAATGGGCTTTAAATGCCATATTTAGAAACAGAGATTTTCTTCTGTCCATAGTGCATATTTTGTATATCAGAAGGGGCTGTATTAGAGTTGTGTTTTCAGAGATTACTCCAGCAAATAGCCTCTTAAATGAATTAAAAGCAAGAGGCTACTGTGATTGTCCAAGTGGCAAGCAGTACTAGCCTGATCAAGTGGCCTCAGTAACAAAGGAGAAGACATGGTAGATGTGAGGGCCAGGTACAAAACTCAGACAATGGTGGTTATAAATGACCTGGAAGAGGGATAACCAAAGAAAGTCTCAAAGACTGGATTGTGGACAACCCATCAGAGATCTACCTTCATCACAAAAGTTGGGGGAGGGATATATGAAGCTTATTTTGTACATGTTGAGCTTATGGTAATCCACAGCGTCTCTTGAGAAGATTCTGAAAGTTGAAAATGAGAATTTGCAACTTGAGAGAGATGCGTGGGCTGGTGGTACAGATTTGGGAATCACCTGTTTAGACATGAGAGGTGTTCAGATAATGAAGGGAGAGACAGGGAGTGGAGGAGAAGGAGAAGGAGAAGGAAGACAGGACGCAGAGGAGCCAGAAAGGAAAGACAGGAGAAGGTATGACGGGTATCTGAAGATACTGAAGAAGAGAAGAAAAGTAGCCACTAACAGAGCCAGAAGAAGCAATCAGAAAGATGAGGGCATATTTCAGCACTATAGAAAAGGAGCCAGGGGCCAAGAAGAGAGTCACCCTCAAAGTGAGATGTTGGGCAAAGTTCAAAGGGACCGGGCAGTAAGAAATGGCTACTAGAAATTGTGATTAGAAGGCCAAGTGACATACAAATTTTCAAAGTAAAAAATAAATAAAATCGACATGTCTTATGTCATTGGAATAGACATTTTTCTGTGGGAACCGCCATTTTAAAAACACACCTGGAATCCAATACCCTCAGCATCACGTCATTTCTGCTTCATCCAGATGGACTGGAGAGGTTCATCTCTTGAGTGCCAACAGTTTGAGGCCATTGCCAAGGCAACCAGCAGAACAACTGTTGTATTTTAACTCTGCCCATCACTAACTGCATCCCAGTCTGTGGCCTGCATGGGAATGAGGTTGTTCTTTCAGACATTGCTGTGCAGGGCTCAGCCTGGATGCAGGTGTCTGTGAGCACCATCTGAATCTGGGTATTTTCTATAATTACTGGAATGATGAACTCTGTCATGCGGTAAGGTAATAGGCAGGAGAAAAAAATTCATTCCTAGCTTCCTGAGCTAAAAATAAATATTTATCAAGTCCAATTAGATTTGTTTTAATTAGTTTTTTTAGTCACAATTTTAGCAACTCCTTTATCAAACTGGTTCTTTTTCTTAACATTATAAAGGATACTTTTTACATCTAATGACAGACCTGCTGAGTCTTACTATGTCTCACCTTGCCCCTAAGTATATTTTACTTAATTGTCATATTCATTGTCTCACCCCTTTAGAATGTAAACTCAATGAAGAAAGTGATCTTTGTATATTTAATCAATTGCTGAATCCCCAGTACTTAAATTAGTGTCTGGCTAATAGAATGAGTTCAATGAACACTTGTGGAATGGATTTATGAAAGAAAGAGTATAAAGAATAGATAGATTATGAGAACAGATCCTTAGAAGGATAGCAGCATCATGACAGAACCAGATTAAGGTGAGTGGATTGACTACGAAGAGGCTATAACAAGAATGCGTGGGGAGAAGACATGAATTGCAGTAATGAGATATAGAAATACATAATCAATAGGCTCTCTTTATATCTAACTTGATTTTCAGCATCACTGGCAGGAAGGCAAATCCGTAATAAACTCTGTGAGCCTATAAATCTATTTTCAGAAATTTAGGAATTTATTAAGCAAACAAGAGTGCCCATGTCACCAGGAGATTAACACCAGATAAAAACCCAATAGTATAATTGGCCAAAGCTCAGAATAACTACAAAACAAAGCTTGAGCTGCTGTCAGACCTACACGAAAACACTTTCAGTGCTGAATCACAGATAACTTTTGACTTCATAAGTCCTCAAGTCTCCCACTAATTCAGTCTTCAATAACTGGTTGATTTAAGTAGTTACAGCATTTTTTAAATGTCCGAATCCTGAGAGGTAAATGTAAAATCCTTTTCTAATGAAAAGTGTCAAAGAAAGTAAAATCAAACAATGTTCCTCAAAATGGCAGCATGTCTACACTCCTACTTTAGTCTGAAGGTGCTGCTAGAACGGTGTAGTAACACCTCTAATATGCTGCAAAGTTTAGTTACTAATAGATCCAAACCAAACATTGAAACACAGGTGTGCTATCACTATAAATGGCAAATCAATATACTAATACTTTTGAGAAAGGTCAATGGGAAAAGCACCAAAATAACTTATTAAAAAGAACTCAAGCAGCACAGAGAGATCTTCAAGAAAAATCTCATTCGTTTCTCATTGGACCTCCTACCAGTACAATATAATCCACCCCTCAAGAACAAAAATTTGGTTGTGCAGTGAACATGAGATATAAAAGAGGAATCACAAATAATTCCAAACTACTCAAATCCAGAATGATAAAGAAAAGAAAAGAAATAAGAAGAAGAAGAATCTCCTGATCGAGGATTACCAGGGAAGATGGATATTAAATAGGTAATAACAAAAAAGAATGAATTACAAAGTAGAAGGAGACCAGCATTCTAAGTCAAAGTAGTAGGCTGTGTGAAAACTCTGATGATGGAGCTTGTATTGTGTTTGAAAAATTGAGATAAGGTCAGTTAAACCAAGTCAGAATTTTCCTGACTGACATCTACCAGTTCTTCAGGTCCCAGCTTATATGTTACCACTTCAGGGAGACCCTCCCTATCTCATCCCTCCAATTAAATCAGGTCTTCTGACATATACCCTGATGGCCGCTCTACTGTTGTTTCACAGCACTCAGCAACACAACTGTCTGTACCCTCGAGTATTACTTTAGAAACGTCTAGTGCCTAAGTAGAAATACCAAGATACAACTTGAGAGAAAATTCTGAAGCCTACAGAAAAGTATCTCACAAAGAATCCTTTCCAGATAAGTCTTATTTATTCCTTTCTATATATGTCAAACGTTAAGCAAACACTTGAGCAGCACCAGCCACAGGGAAACCATGCTGGCTTTTCATTGGCAGTGGCAATATCAGTAAAGTCAAGGCTCTGGTATACCAAAGTCTCCAGGACTCCCATTATCTAATCTTCCAAAGAAATTACATGATCATGGAGAAAAAGTTTAGTGTGTATTGTTTTTATTTCTTTCACAATATTTTGACTACCTTACGATAAATTTCTAGAGAAAAAATACAAAAACAAATGTAGTAAGGTCAACTGACCTGTGTCTGTTACATCTGGGGACATATTTGCCCTCACATAATGTCACACCTAAAGATCAAGAGACAGCAAAACTACATCTCCAGGGGAGAACAGAGCTGGCACAGGCATCTCTGCAGACATGAGGAACGCTGTTCACTCACTTTAATTTTTACTCTGTTGTATACAATCTTAAATATAGGATCAGTCCCAAGAAAATAATATGTTTAAAGACAAAGGGTTACCTAACCTGAGCCAGTACAGTTCTAAAAATGCTTGTGCTTCCCCTTCTAAATTCTGATACTCTTAGGCTTGTTCATTGTTCCTACAATGCCCAGCGAAGTCTGTATTTCCATTATTTTGCCCTGTTATCACACATTGACCATATCACATGTGCCAATTAGATGATACATACATATTTTTAGCTAAAAAATACTATCTTAGTTGCTAGAATAAATACAGAGAATGTAAAAGTAATGTTTTGAAGATGAATTGTGAAGAGCCAACTTTCTTGAACAATTCAAAAGACTTTCTTGGCAAATCTCATTTCTGAGAGCTTTGTACATAAATTCCATCATTAACTTTGGCTGCCATGGCAACTGGACTATTTCAGAAGGGATTTGAAATGAGTAGCACTACACATTCAGCATCTTTTGCAGGAAACAAACAAAACTGTGAGATCTAATCCACTGTAAATTTCAAAATACAGTGTCAATTTTCATTCCTGATATTTACCTATGCTCCTATTTGCAAATCAACAGGTAACAACTTGGTACAATTATATATGAACACAATGGAGGAGACTTTCATTTTATACCTTAACTAGTAACATTACAGCATGACTTAGGTCACTTGGATAGTATCTTTCCAGGCATATTAGGCTTTTTTTCAACAAAAGAGAAAGAGAGAGAGAGAGAGAGAGAGAGAGACTATTTTTAAAAGCAGTTTTGGGTAAACAACAAAATTGGGTTGAAAGTACAGACAGTTTCCATATAACTCTGCCCCCCACCCACACACAACCTTCCCCACTATCAACATTCTTCACCAAAGTGATATATTGAGATGGTACACAGACACTGTTGGTGTTATATAGTCTGTGTGTTTGGACAAATTCATAAAGGCATGTATCCACCATTATTACATCATACAAAGTATTTTCACTGCCCTAAAAATCTTCTGTGTTCTGTCTACTCATCCCTCTCACCCTCCTTAACCTCTAGCAACCACTGATCTTTTTACTGACACCATAGTTTTGCCTTTTTCCAAAATGTCATACAATTGGAATTATACACTATGTAACCTTTTCAGAGTGACTTCTTTCACTTAGTTTATGATTCTCCCATGGTATAAGGACTTGACAGCTTGTTCCTTTTTAGCACAGAATAATATCCCATTATCTGGATGAAATAAATGTGGAAAACCTCCCTTTAGTCATCCATTCACCCTCTGAAACACATACTGGTTGCTTTCAAGCTTTGGCAATTATGAATAAAACTGCCATAAATATCTGTGCACAAGTTTTGTTTGGATATCAGTTTCCAGTTCCTTTGGGTTATATACCAAAGGGTACAGTGGCAGATTGTATGTTTATTTTAGTAAGAAACTGCCCAACTTCCTTCCTAAGTAGTTGGGTTATTTTGCATTTTTACCAAGAGTGAATGAGAATTCCTGTTGCTCTACATCCTTATCGACATTTGGTGTTGTCAGTGTTTTGGATTTGGGCCTTTCTAATAGCTGTTAGTGGTATCTCATTATTACTTTAATTTGTAATTCCTTAGTGACATATATAGAGCATCTTTTCATATGTTTATTTGCCAGGCCTTTTTTTAGTCATATCTATGCCAAGGCCTACATGTCCCACCAAACCCTGTGCAACAAAACAGAAACAAGCCCTTTCGTGGGCCTTGGAAGTGATTTAATCAAAGAACCAGCCATGACTCTCACCTTCTACACAGCCCTAAGTAGCTAATTTTGTTTGCTGGAGCAAAGAAAGTTGTGTAAAAATAAAAAGTAATTCAAGGACTAAACAATTTGATCAAGGATCCAGGCCCATGTACCTTAACTACATATATAAAAAAGTATCGGCCGGGCTTGGTGGCTCAGCCTGTAATCCCAGCACTTTGGGAGGCCGAGGCAAGTTGATTTCCTGAGCTCACAGGTTTGAGACCAGCCCGGGCAACTTGGTGAGACCTCATTGCTACAATAAAAGTTTTTTTAAAAAATTAGCCAGGTGTGGTAGCGCACACCTGCAGTTCCTGCTACTTGGAAGGCTGAGGTGGAAGGATCACCGGAGTCCAGCAGGTCGATGCTGGGGTGGCCGTGAGTGTGCCACTGCACTCCAGCCTGGGCAATGGCGTGAGACTCCAACTCAAAAAAAAAAGTATCAAACAAGTTCTCAAACTCTCTGCTTAGGCCACAACATTAGGAAGTTTGCTTAGAATCATCAATGTTTGCTTGAAAGTCCACAAAGTAAAGATAATTACTCTTACCTGAGATTCTCACAGGACGTTCCCTTGAATATTTATGGATAATGGTTGGGGGGTATGAAAGCTAAGCTACACAAGTGAGTTGGTGGAGAAAGTAGCATGTAAAGTTGTCTAAGCACAGAAGGACATGAGTGAAATGAGACAGAGGCATTCTTCGAGAGTGCTAGGTTCCAAAAGAAGCAGCATTCACCAAAATGTGTGAATTTAATAAAACAATGGCCAAGCTATTTTGAAGTAAACTGATCAAAGTATCATTCATTTTCCTCTTGAAGCATTTTGATTTTCTTTTTAAGATTCTTATGACACTTAAAGATTTTACCTCTGCACGTTTGCGTAGGAACAAGCTTATATTGACCTTTTGAATGTGCACCATCTTTATCAATTTTAAAAGGTGTTTTCAGTAGCTCAATCTTCCAAAAATATGTCGTAAGTGCAGTAGTCAGTGCAGGTAATATATCAGAAGTGTCAAGCAAAGAAGGAGAAAAATTCTATGACATTCACAAATGTCACCGCCATCCATTCATTCATTTAAAAAGTTGCTTTCAGTAATCACTATATTCTAGGCACTGTTCTAAGTATTTAAATAAAGTTCATGTTAATTTAAATATGTAAGTTAAAGGTATAAATTACATATGTAAATAATATGTTAGAAGAGCATAATGTCGGGTCAGAGCTGTGGGTAGAATGAGGCATTAAATGGGGTCCTTATTAGGAAGGTGACATCTGGGAAAAGTATTCTGAGCAGAAACAATAGTCAGTGCAAAAGCCCTGAAGAGGAAGCAGGCCTAGGACATTACAGGAACAGCAAGGAGGCTAGGGTGAGTGGATCAGAGTCAGGGGGAGGGATCAAGTGGAGGCATTTTAAAACTTTGCTTTCTATTCAGGTAGGAAGTACCTGGAGGATTTTCAGTGGCAGAAATGGCTTACATTTTATAAAATTGTAAACATAGGCAAAGTAGAAAAAAAATGATACTCAACTCCAGTGTACCTATGATTCAGTGTCAAAATCACCGACTCATGGCCAATGCTGTCTCATTTATACGCTCTACCCCACCCTCACTTCAGATCAAACCTCAGACATGGTGTCATTTCAACATAAGTACTTTAGTACTTTAGTAAGGATCTCAAAAAGCTTTCCTTCCTTTTCTTTTTTAAACAGCACTGTAATACCATGGGCCAGAGAGGTTCATACCTGCTTGGCCTACAAGCACCAGTACATACACCTCTTCCCACTCAAGAATCCATGACTTCAAGATGGTGACTTAAAATTGAAGTGAAAACTCCATGGAAGTCAACAAACACTAGAATCTGGGGTCTTATTTCTGGAGACTCAAACATTAATGATTTACCATTACACCTTTGATTCACACAAGATTAACAGCTCTTACTTGCTATCATCAGATGTCTATCTACTCAATGGTCATATTTCCTTGGTAAATGTATACTGTTTAGATTATATGTTCAAATAGGGATCAAAATAAGATCCATACTCTAGGATTGTTTGAAATGACTTAAGTCACCTTTAATTCTTTGAATTCCCCACATCTCTCTGCTTTTCTTGTATTGGTTTTTTTATAGTTATTAATTAAACTGGGTTGTTCATCTTGTGGAATCCTTCACAGTTTGGATTTTGCCGATTGCATGCCTGTGGTTTCATTTAACACATTCCTCTGTCTCCTATACATTGTTCATTAGATCTAGTGACTTGCTCAGATGCAGGATCCATTTGGGGGGGCAAGACTCCTTCATAGATGGAGGGGGCATACTTCCATCAGGAGGAACAGTAAGCAAGTTTGTGTTTCATTTTTGTGGTGAGAACAGCCTATTGATGATCACATCAAAATAATTTTTTTACATTCTATCAAATATTTTTCACATATATTATTTGAAATACAACTATAAGAGAAATCTCCATTTGTCAGCCATTTGGTTATTTGCATTTTACTTTGTTTTATTTTTTATTTATTTAGCACTGTGTGTGTGAGGGTGGGGGTTCCTTGCCATGTTGCCCAGGCTGCATTCAGACTCCTGGGTTCAACTGAACCTTCACCTCAGCCTCCCAAGTAGCTAGAATACAGACATATGCTTAACTGATATTTTAATAGGATCACTCTTAATGCTGGAAGGAGACAAAACTGAAAAGGCAAGTATGGAAGCAGAGAGATATTTGAGGAGGGTATTACAGCCATCCAGAAAGCCGCCATCATAGCTAAAACCAAGGTATAACCCCGAAAATGGGGAGTAGCTTCAGATCCAAGATCTATCTGGACACACAGCCAGCAAGAGTTCCCAGGGGAATAGAGTTGTGGTTTCTGCTACCTGCAAGTGGTTCAGGAGGTTGCTGATGTCTAATAGTTTTTAACAAGGCTGAGACAGGAATTTGAGCTCTGGGTGCTACAAGCTGGGTATAAAAGCAAATCACTTAGCAGAAGGGTGAGGTAAGGGTGGGGAAGGGGGTTGTGCAAACAAGAACTGACCATTCAGGTTTCCTGTCTTAACAAAACTGTGGATTGTACACTTAATGCTAAATATACAGTTAGTTTAAAAATTCAGTCATTTATTTTTGAAAGATGGCAGTGGACTTTAAAGATAGCTGCTGTGCTAGTTTGAAAATAAGATGTGAAGTCTAAGAAAATCATATTCTTAAAATACATATGTGAGGTTTGAGGAGGTTTGAGGAATTTCGTGTCAAAGGCCTACTTAACACACTAACACTAGTGCTCATTATTATCCATATTTAGGTATTTCATGAATTAAACCACAATTACTAATTGCAATGATTATAATCTGTTATAACTCTCTTAATCCATCGAAAAAAGTTCTTCCATAATTTAACAACCAAATTTGACAAGAAACCTCACCTGGTGTATTATTTAAAGGCTTTAAAATTTTCAAGTTGTCTGTTTTTAAGTGATACAGTTGTCTAATTTCTCTGAAGATATTTAATGTTTTCTTAGATAGATTTTCTAGGAGCTTTTAACTACTTTCCCTGGCTAATTTCTTTCCCAAGTTTTCATAAAATGCTTTATAAATGTATAGATTTTTTCTAGCACTTCTAATGCCACCGACTAGTCTTCTCAAACTTATGAACAGAAAACATAAAACTGGAAAAACAGGCATTTATAAAGTAACAGATTCTGGGCTCCACATCACATGCAACCTCAGGTTTCTAGATACAGTTTTAACTCATGGATCACCCATGCGCTCAAGGTCAGGCATCAGGCCAACCACCCTTGCTAAGAAGCAAGTCAGTTTCTTAGAGAAAGAACGCAGAACATTGATGCTAATAAGGTTTCCCCTGAGATCTTATGAAAAGAATAAGATACTCTGGATGGGCTATGAAGGTTTTCTGACCAACCTCACTCCTTACAATTTTTTCTTCCTGTGAAGGTTTTATTATGCACAGAGGGGAGAAAGCTCTTTCCTCTTAGTGGCCAGGACATTGCTCAGTTCCTCTTGCTTCCTCTTGGTGGGGATGTGTGTCCCCATCCTTTCCTTGATGAACTTGAGGGTCCATTTGTCCTCAGAGGCCTTGAGCAACTCCACAGCACACCACTCATACGAGGCAAGGCCACACACCTCTCAGATCACGTCCCACACAAACTTGGTGTGTTTGGTGAGGTGCCCATGGTGGTGGCTATGCCTGGGCCTGCTTATGTTCTTGGTCATCTTGTGACTCTTGTTGAGGCCACGGCCATGGGTGGTGCAGAGCCATGGCTGCTGCTCTCCAAGGCCTGCTGTAGAGAAACCCACCTCCTTATTTAGAGAAGGGAAAAGATGTGGAGTGACGTGCCTTTCTCTAAGGTCACTATAATGAGTGAGCGGAAATGAATCTGGAAATGGTTCATGGGTGCTGAAGCTCAGAATCCACATCAGAACAAAGAGAAGACAGATCAACACATTCTCCAAGTAACTATATAAGTACCTGTATTCTTTCTCTCCTCTTTATCATTTTCACAGACACACAACCTCACACACACATACACAGTCACACACACATGCACATACCCGCACACATACACACATACAGACTCACATACATTCTTACACACACACATACATACATATATGCACACAACCACCCTCACATGCACACACACACACGAACACATCCTTACACACAAAAGTTCACATACACATGTACACACACTTACACACACCCTCACATGCATATACATACTCACCTACACGCCCATGTCCTTACACTCACACACACACACACACAAACACACAAAACCCTAGATACCTAGTTTGGAACAGAATAGGTTAACTGGCAAAACTAGATGCTATGCGGCTGGTTGTCCTAGTATTTCCTTTCACAGCATATTAACAACCAGGTAATGAGATGGTTTGTAAGAAAGAAAGGCTGTAAAAATGAAATAAAAGTCCTTGGCAGGCAAATCAGTATTTGTTCACCTCTTGACTGTGCTTTGTTTGAACAGATTTTTATCGAAAGATTCTATTGTGTTTCCCGTGGTTTAGATATTATTTTTCTAGCTTTGCTATAAATGGGACCGTAGAAAATGCTCTTGTTTCTGTCCAATCTCTATTTGCAATTTAATGAATGAGTCATTTATGAAGAGGATCCTGAGAACATCCAAAATACTACGAGCAGGCCCTGAAAGCATACTCTCTCCACTCCTTCCTAATGAATTTTAAAGTGTTCAAAGGAAAACTCACTAAATTCATGGGCCTATTAATAATGCCACAATGAAGCGGATCTAATGAAAATTCGATGTAACCAACTGTCATGGGAGATAAATAGCAAATGCATATTATACAAAAATAAATATCAGACTGTTTTGAATGCATCAATTATGTTGGTCCTTCCCACTTACTAAGGGCAGTAAGTAGACTCTGAACATGTTTCTATTAACCCA
>CAUYQG010197051.1:0-42840 GCA_963574415.1 Tarsius wallacei
TGCGGTGGCCGGGAGCGGCCTCTGCACTCCAGTCTGGGTGACTGAGTGAGACTCCAACTAAAAATAAAAAATAAAAAATAACTTCTTTCCTGGCACTTTACTATAGGACCTTGGAGATTGCCCTGGATTTGTGAAATTCTAATATGGAAGTGTTCAAAGCTGATGGAATTTACTTGGAGCTAGGGGAGATTGAAAGAGGCTTAAACTACTGCAGTTGCAGGTGGTTAGCAGACTTGGATTAAAACAATGAGGGTACTTTGGGCTTTCATAAATGTTGCTGGTAATGTTCAGAGCAACATTGCTCTACTTTTCTGAAGGTCAGAACTCTCTTATACAAGATTTTAAGTCAGTCTTTGATATTAAAACTTAAATCTCTATAAATTCCATGTAATGAAGATATAGTGTTACTTCAAGAAAAAATGAACTGTAGTATTGTAGAATCATTTCTCTAAGTTTGATATTTTGTAGAGCTTTCATGAAGGTAATGTGAATCTTTTATGCCAGAGTACACCAGTGTGGTGCTCAGTTCCTTTTCGAAGTCTGCAGTAGTCAGCTGGCCGAAGATTAGCAATTGGTTTTCAGGACCAGGATGAGGCAGAGCAGAACTGATTTGTAGCCTTTGACGTTGACCATGGTGAGAATACTTTGAACACTAACCAATGTGATGTTACTGAGCAGCAGACTGGCAGTAGACACGCAGTGGCAAACCATTGTGTGGTCTTCCTAGAGTATAGATGATCATAGATGTAAATAACCTCATGCTCAGACACCAGGAAAATGTATTCAGGTAGTTAGGAAGTTTTGAGTTTTTATTACATTTGTTTTTAACACTGGAATTGTAATTTAATATTGCTCAATAATGGCTATGTTTTAATAACTGGCTCACAAAATGCATGGACATTTAACCATCTGCTCTCCTGAGCTTGTGCAAGCCAGCATCTGTATACTGCTGGAAACAGTTTTTGGCACTTAGTCCTACCATACATGGTATCTGTTTCTTTGATTATTGTCCTTGCCTTTGAAAATGCTGCTGCTTACTCCCTAGATAATTTATTATTCCTATCATCATTATTAATATAAACTATTTTAATAAGCTGCTTAGTTTGACAATATGCTTGTTTTTGCATAATGTAAGTTAAACATGGGTGTCATTTTATATTAGAAACTTAAAACTCAAATAGTACTAGTCATGGAAAAGATATGAAAATATTCAAAATGTAAACATTAAACAATGACTGAGTTAAATGTTCATATTTGTCCAAGCTTAGGTTAAGAAAATATGTTCCTTGCCATTCTGATTAGTCCAGGAATGCCTCTGGTGGATTAAAATGAGATTTTGTTTAGCCCTTTCTCTTTCAATTTTCGTACAAAAATATTAATCATGATTGTAGACGACCTGGAGGCATTCCTATACCACTTCAAACAGGAGGCTGTATCAGTCATTATACTGTTAGAGATCAGAGTAGCTTTAAAAAGCAAAGGACACTTCCATGGTTTGCTCAGGGTGGACTTTTGTGATGGGTCAGAGATGAGGAACATTTGGGGATTGTTGGCAAAAACCAAAGGGAGTAGGAATTGCCTTTATATTGGTAAGAAATGTTCAACAGGCTGGTCAAGGTTGACAATGTATGGAATTCCCGGTATATAGATAACCACAAATATTATGTCTTGCCACTTGACACTATAGTTTAATCTCCCTTCTATTAAAAAGAATGTTTGGGAGCACCCAAACTTTCTCCAAAGAGAAGTATTTTATAGAAATTTCTAACTTTCTTTTTTTTTTTTTTTTTTGAGTTGGAGTCTCACTCTGTCACCCAGACTGGAGTGCAGTGGCCGCTCCCGGCCACCGCAGCCTCGACCTGCTGGGCTCCGGCGATCCTTCTGCCTCAGCTTTCCAAGTAGCTAGAACTACAGGCACATACTACCACGCCCGGCTAGTTTTCTGATTTATTGTAGAGATGAGGGCTCACCAAGTTGCCCAGGCGGGTCTCGAACCTGCGGGCTCGGGCAATCCACTCACTTTTCAGCCTCCCAAGGCGCGGGATTACAGGCTGAGCCACCGAGCCCGGCAACTTCTAACTTTCATATGGTTACTTGGAGAGCTAATTAACTCAATGTGCCCAAAAATGCATTTCTTGAACACCATTTTAATATTTAAGCTCTTAAATTTAATATTTAATATTTAAGCTCTTATTGAGAACAATTATAGGCACCAGTTAAATAAAGAATGCTTTTTCTACTTTTCATTTAATATTTTTGTATTATAGCCAATATGAAAATTATTGGTAAAGTTTACCAACAGAAAGTTATTTCTTTCCCTTAAAACATTTTTTCTTTATTTTGAGATAGTCTATCTAACATATTAATTTTCCCATTTTGTCCTGTTGGTTAGGAATTGAAAGCTAAATTTAACAGGTTTTAACAAGTATGATTGAAATTTGTTTCCTAATCACTCCACATGTTTGATTTTTCTCTCTTTTGCATACTTATTATTTATAAGCAACTTCAAATCTTCTAACAGAAGGTAGGGAATACATTATCAACAACTTTAGTTCAAAGAGATGTGAATGGAAAAAGGAATAATAATCTTTGTGATGCAGTGTATGCCTTGCTGGGAAGTGGTGGTGGTGGTTTGTGACCATCTCTGCTACATGGAGTTACTGTCCTTTCCTCTGTCCCTTCCTTGGCCAGTGTGATCTTGTAGTCTGATGGAATGCTTGTTCAGGACTGCTAATACCTGGTAGTTCACAGGGAGTGAGATGGCACTGCAAAACAGGGCACTGTTGTGGATGGGAAGAGGTCTATCCAGCCAGAGAGTGATAGTCTCTCCCATCAATTCAGTGGGGAGAACAACATCAAACCAACTTGAAGAATGCCACAGAAAGCTTGGGGTCCTCCGGTACGTGGGCCAAAGAAGGAAATGTCACCATCCCCAAGTCCAGGATTGTAAGCAGTTGTTTCAAAGCCTAACCAGCTCCATGGTCACATTGTCCTTCTGAGCATCTCAGTGCAGACCGTTCATGTAAAACTAAGGTACCTGGCATGCGGTGAGCTGTTACAATTCTTTATTTTAATTGCCAAAACTCAAACTTGCAGAAGGAGCACAGCCAGGGGAGTCGAACCCTAACAAATTAAGATTCATTACATTAATACCACACAAGTCCTTGTGAAGCCCAGCAATTGTGTTATCTTCCATGCTACCCTGGTTTGGGATGACTTTTTATGATCAGCATGCTAGTGTCATTGTACAGTGATTCCCAGTTCCTGCTCCCATGCGTTCAAGTCCAGATGTATGTTTTGAATAACCATATGCCTCTGGCTGTGCTGTATTCAGATATATCTGCATTTTTCTTTTACCATATATTAAACAATTCATTAGGTGAAGAAGTTTATACTATAGGTTGGGAAGCTTTCATAGAAAAAAACGTGGTTTGTATATCTTTAATAATGAAAAACTTACAAAGAGTTATAACACAAAAAATACCTTTTTTATTAAGATATGTTTTTGTTATAGGAGTCTAGGTATAGCATTCTGTTCTATTTTATATTTAAATAGATTACTTAAATAAGTGCTCACAGTTCACTGACGAACAAGTTTATTACCTAAAAGAAAATGTAATCAGGAAGAAAAACATTTTGTATCATGAGGTGCTAAATATGTCTTACTTTCTTTGTTTTGTTATTGCATTATGTTGTTCTCATAAAGGAAAATTATTAAAACGCATACTGTATCAAGAAAATAGACTTGTAAATAATATTGACTTAGTGGAAAATTACATTAAAAGTTGTAAAAAGTTGTACTTCAACTAGAACATTAAAAATTGTTAACTTATAACAATACTGCTATTTTACTGTTCTTCAAAGCCTATTTGACCTCTCATATTTGTGAAATAAACATATTCATATATGCATATGAGACGCTAGATTTCTGAACTTCTTTTTCTTTTTTTGAGTTGGAGTTTCACTCTGTCGCCCAGACTAGAGTGCAGTGGCACACTCCCGGCCACGGTCACTGCAGCCTCGGCCTGCTGGGCTCCGGCGATCCTCCCACCTCAGCCTTCCAAGTAGCTGGAACTACAGGCATGCGCCACCACGCCTGGCTAATTTTTGATTTATTGTAGAGACGAGTTCTCACCAAGTTGCCCGGGTGGGTCTCGAACTCACGGGCTCAGGCAATCCACTCACCTCGGCCTCCCAAAGTGCTGGGATTGCAGACTGAGCCACCCAGCCCGGCCTGAACTTCTTAAAATGAAGTTTATTGCCAAATGAGTGCTTCTACAACAGAAGACTTTTTTTTTTTTTTTTTTTAGAAGTTGCCATTGGCCCAATGAGATAGGAGAAATGCTCTGTGTAATTTAAACCACATTTCTTTAGGTGATTTAAAAGACTGAGGGGACCATTTTAGAGTCAGTATAATTCTCTTGGGAGATATAGCCACATTCAAATATGTTGAATGTCATCTTTAATATTTCTATAAGAAATGTATGAAGTATTAACTCATAAGAAATCTTGCATGATGAATTGCATTTCTATTTGTATTTCTCTTTATTTACCAGTTTTATTTACATTAAAAGCAGTTCCCAGGTTCATCTCTATTGTAGTTCATGTGAGTGCAATCACCTGGTTGTATATTCATTTTGCAGACTTATGTGTCTCTTGTATGAATCTATTTGTGCTTTGCATGTTCCTGGAGTTCAACCTATACCTCTCAATATTTCTGGGGGGGAAATTGAAACTTCTTTGTCTGCTGCTGTAAAAGGTTTTGAAGTACTAGCATAAATTGCCCATTTTATTCCTTATTTACATGCTACATCATACTCTACTGGTTTGTATAGACTGTCTAGTGTTTGAAATCTTTGTTTCATCTTCCATGGTGCCTAGCACAGTGCTTGGGACAAGTGACAGAAATAGAAGTAGACTTGCCTTATAGATTTCTAAGTCCACTTGGGGCTCATGAGTGCTGTGGACTTTGATGCTGGGTGAGATGGAGTCTTAGCAGCCTTCTAGGCTCCTGATAAAGAAATATTGGACTGATATTGAAATGGGGACTGGAGTGGGATGGGATCAGTCTAGCCCATAGAATATAAGTGTCTGCATAGGCTCTAAGCAGCTGCAGAAAGTCTGTTTACTCACCCAGCCCAGTATGCACTGTTGTTGACTCTTGTGTTCCCTTTCTGTTACTGTTGAGGTTTTCTTCATACTTTCCCTGGTTAATCAGTCTGTAAAATTAATTTCAATAATTAAACTGTTGTAAATTATTTAAATATACATCTTAGTTCTGGTTCTTCCGTTGTGCTCTCTCCTACCTGAATTGAAATGGTTTTACATGTGTTTAAATCCTTTTTGATTTTGTCTTTTCTACTTTTCTGATGACTTTTGTTAGCTACTGAATTTTCCATATAGATTGCCATGTCCTTTGGGAATATGCAGTGTTATTTCTTCCTTTTCCATCTCTAATGATTTTCGTTCTTTTAGTTTGCCTTATTTCAGTGGCTAGACCCTCCAGTATGATTCTGAACAGAAGTGTTAAGAGTAAACATCCTTGTTTCTGATCTGAGGGTCAAAACATTTTGCATTTTACCATTAGTTAAAATATTAGCTATAGGCTTTTCATAGATTTCTTTTTCCAATTTTTTTTTTAATTTCTAGTATGCTGAGAGATGTTTTTGCTTTGTTATTTTTAAGAACAGGGCTGGATATTGTATGTGTCAAGTGATTTTTGTGCTCCTGATGAGATGATTGTACAATTTTTTTTGTAATATAGTGAATTAATTTTTTTAAATGTTAAACTGTTCTCTAATACAGGTAGAATTGTAATAGGTTCCACTCCATCATGTTATATTATCTTTTTAATTATTATTGGATTTTATTCGCTAGGATTGTTTTCAGAATTTTTCACCTATTTCATGGTTTTCTATAATGTCTCTGTATGATTGTCAGAGTAATGCTGGCATCGTAGAATGAGTTATGGAGTATTCTCTCCTTTTAATTTTCCAGAAGGCTTGATGTACAGTTAATATAATTTATGCCTTAATTGTTTGGGCCTGGATTTTTCTTCAAGAAAATGTTTTTAAAAACAAACCCAATTTTAAAAATAGATATAGGATTATTCAGATTACCTATTTTATTTGAATAAACAATTAATAGTTTATCTTTCAGTCAGTTTTTGCACTTAATCTAAATTGTTGAGTTTATTGGCATAAAGTTGTTCAAAATATTTTCCTATCATTGTGTTATCTGTAGACTCTGTCACGATATTACCTCTGTCATTTCTATTATTGGTAATCTTTGTCTTAATTGTGTTTTTTCTAATTTATTCATGGTCAATCTGTCTAGAGGTTTATTGGTTTTTTTCTTAAACTGAAATAACCAGCATTTGTTTTAGTTGATTTTCTATATTATTTCTGTTTTCTAGTTCATTGATTTCTACCCTACTCTTTAGTATTTCCATTTTGTTTTTTAATGCAATTAATTTTCTCTTCTTTTTTGTTTTCTTAAGTTTAAAGCTAAGGGCATTAATTTTGAGACTGTTCCTCTTTTCTAATGTTGGCATTTATTCTATGCTATGAATTTTCTTTTAAGTGCTGCTTTAGCAGCCTCCCACAAACTTTCATATGCTTTGTCTTAATTGTCACTCAGTTCAAAATGCTTTCTAATTTCCTTTTTGATTTCTTTTTTAAAATTGAATTATTTAGAAGTGTGTTTCTTCTTAACATCTTCACATTTTTTGGAGGTCTTTTATAATGTATTTCTAACTTAATTCTTTTCTGGGCAGGGATTGTACTTTGCATAACTCGAATACTTTTCAGTTCCTTGTGACATATGTGCTCTGCCATTGCCAGATATGTTGTTCTATAGGTGTCAGTTAGATTAGAATGTTTTTCAGTGTGCTATCAGGAATGGACAATGGATTTTTTGGATGATATTTGTTGTTGTCGTTATACCAAATGCTGAGATTAAGGTATTAAGTCTCTGATTCTAAATGGGGATTTGTCAATTTCTTCTTTCAGTTCTATCAGATTCTGTTTCATTAATTGTGAAGCTCTGCTATTAGGTATATGAATATTAAGGATGTTTATGGGCAACCCCTTCAGGGGGGCTTTTCTGTCCTCTCAATGTATCCTGCTTTCAAAAAAAAAAAGAATGTTTATATCCATTTGATATTTTGACACTTGATCATTATGAAATGACATTTTCTTTGTTTTTGGTAATGTCCTTTTCTCTGAAATCTATTTCTTCTGCTTTAATGTAGTTATTTTAGCTGTTGTTTTTAAGTGTTGGCATGGTAATTTTTTATCTTTTTACTTTTAACCTGTGTATTTACATTTTTTATCTTTGTACTTTAAACCTGTGTATTTATGAAAGCAGCACGTCATAACCTTTAAAGTGTAATTTGGCAGTGCTTTCAAGTAGTTGTGAATCCAAAAAGTAGGTTTACAAGAATTCAATAGCAGTTGTTTCCCCAGTAAGAGAATATGGAGTAAAATAACTTAGACTCATGTCCTGCTGCTATTTAAGAAATTTCTTGCCTTAAGAGTCTTCAGTATAGTTTACCTATAATCCTCATTCTCACAGTAGTAAGTAGAAATGTTGCTTTAAGTAACTTATGGGCACAAATGAAAGTAACTAATAATTATTTCATTTTTAACACATAAAGTACTTACTAATGCAAACTATTTCTTTCTTTCTGAAATAGAGTTTATAGAAACATTGGAATTTTAGAAATCTAGTATACAATAAAGTACTGTTTTTATATTTATCTGAAATGTTAGTGTATGCTTAACGATTCTTGTGGGATCATGATACAGTAATTACAATTTGAAGGTGTTTGCATGTCTCAAAATGTTATCATTGCATATATTCATGCTATTCTAAATGCAGTTGTAAAAAAAAATTTGAGGAAAATTATTAAATAATTATCAGAATGAAACTGAGTTAATAGGTGTGACATCCAATTATAAGACACCCTATGAAAAATATTGAGTAGAACTTGAACATTTCATTCTCAACTAAGACATGTGCTTGTGCTCACTTAGACTTGGAGACTAGGTAGTATTCACAAAGAGAAAGAACATCTTTGCTAGTATCTCCTGTTATTAATACCTTGATATATCTTAGAACCTGTGCATTATATGTGTGGATTAAACTGTTAAATAGAAGATAACTCTTTTTTGTTTGTTTTAAAATCTTGTTATTTACATGGGAGAGTATTCTGAGGTACATTTTAGGATGTGTTAAACTAAGTAAGCTAGAATGGGCATTATAGACATGCATGAAGGAGGCTAGAATGATCCTTGTGGTAATGGATTAGCATTGGCACCAATGGTATTAACTCACGTTTAGCTTAATATAGATACAAGTGAAGAGACACACACACACACACACACACACACACACACATATATACACACAAACACATTCATATACATATATACATACATATACAAGGGAAGGCCCAAAAAGCCAGAATTTATTTATTAAAAATTGTGTGTTTATTCTTACATGGTTATACTCCAGTCACCTTCAGAGTACTCTTTGTTTGATGCAATACACCTATCAAAACGCTTTTTCCACTGCTCAAAACAATTTTTAAACTCGCCCATTTGGATGCCTTTTAGTGCTTCCGCCATTTTTTGTTTCACCTTTCTCACATCGGCAAAACGTTTCCCTATAAGGACTTTTTTCATCCAAGAAAATAAAACAGAAAGTCACTCACGATAAGATCAGCTGAATAAGGTGGGTGGGTCACAGGTGTCATGCCGTTTTTAGTCAAAAACTGCTGAACACTCAGCATGGTGTGGGCAGGTTTGTGCTTGTAAATCATCCATCATAAAATGGGCAACTGCTTTGAAAGAATCTTCAAAAAATTTCACTGATGGTGAATGCAGCCTTACAACAATGCTAACTGGTACACGATGCCAGTGGGTTCCTAGAACACTTACCTAGTGAGGAAAGCCTGTACTACAAGGGGCTCATCCTCCAAAAAGTAATTCTGGATTTTTTGGGATTCCCCCTCATATGCATAATATATATATATACATATATATATATATATACACACACACAATATATATGCACATAGTGTATATATGTACACATGCATATATATGCATATATATTTATATACGCACAAACATGCCTCATTTTATTATGCTTTGCATTATTGTGCCTCATAGATATTGCATTTTCTACAGTGGAAGATTTGTGGCAGCCCTGTATCAAGCAAGTCTCCTGCTGCCATTTTTCCAGCATCAGGTGCTGGATTCCTGTCTCTCTTTTGGTAATTCTTTCAATACTTCAAATGTTTTCATTATCATTATATCTGTTATGGTGATCTGTGATCAGTGATCTTTGATGTTCCTATTGTAATTGTTTGGGAGCACCACAAACGGTGCTCATATAAGAAAGCAAACTTATTCGATAAATATGTGTTCTGATTGTTTTACTGACCAGTCGTTACCCCATGTTTCTCCCTTTCCTTGGACTTTCCTCATTCCTGAGACATGTTAGTAATGAGATCAGGCCAATTAATAACCCTACAATGGTCTCTGCATGTTTAAGTGAAAGGAAGAGTCTCATGTCTCTCACTTGAAATCAAAAGCCAGACATAATTAAACTTAGTAAGGAAGACCCGTGAAAGCCAAGATAGGCTGGAAGCTAGGCCTCTGGCACCAGTCAGCCGAGTGAATGCAAAGGAAAAGTTCTTGAAGGAAATTAAAGTGCTACTCCAGTAAACACATGAATAATAAGAAAGTGAAATAGCCTTATAGCGGATATGGAAAAAGTGTGAGTAGTCTGGATAGAAGATCAAACCAGCCACAACACTCCCTTAAGCCAAAGCCTAACCTAGAACAAGTTTCTAACTCTTCAATTCTTTGAAGGCTGAGAGAAGTGAGGAAGCTGCTGAACAAAAATTGGAAAGTAGCCGAAGTTGGTTTATGAGGTTCAAGGAAATAAGCTGTCTCCACAGCGTAAAGGTGTAAAGTGAAGAAGGAAGCACTGATGAAGAAGCTGCAGCAAGTTCTCCAAAAGATCCAGTTAAGATCATTGATGAAGGGGGCTACACTAACAACAGCTTTTTCACTGTAAACAAAACTGCTTTTTATTGGAAGAAGATATCATCTAGGACTTTCCTAGCTAGAGAGGATAAATCAATGTCTGGCTTCAAAGGACCGGCTGACTTTCTTGTGAGGGGCTAATGTACTGGTGACTTTAAGTTAAAGCCAATGCTCACTGACCATTCTGAAAATCCTAGAACCCTTAAGAATGATATCAAGTCTACTCTGCCTACGCTTCCTAAATGGAACAAAAAGGCCTGGATGATAGTATGTCTGTTTACAACATGGCATACTGAATATTTTAAGCTCACTGTTGAGACCTACTCCTCAAAAACATTCCTTTTCAAAATATTACTGCTCATTGACAGTGCACCTGGTAACCAATAGCTCTGATAGAGGTGTATAAAAAGGTTAATGTTTTTGAGCCTGATAGCACAATATTCGTTCTGTAGCCCAAATATTAAGGAGTAATTTTAATGTTCAAATTTTACATTTTGTACATTTTGTAAGGCTATAGCCGTGATAGATCTCTGATAGATCTGGGCAAAGTAAATTGAAAATTTTCTGGAAAGGATTCACCATTCTAGATATCATTAATAATATTTGAGATTCATGGGAGGAGGCAAAAATATCAACATTAACAAGAGTTTGGAAGTTGATTCCAACCCTCATGGATGACTCTGAGGGGTTCAAAATGTCAATGGAAGTTACTACAGATGTGGTGAAAGGACAGTCAGCCAAAGCAGTGTGCGGTTTCAAGGAATCAGTTTGTTTGATGCCTTCTCTTCCCCTCGAGACCTTCCCTCTATCCTTCTCTACTCTGCTGTCTACACCCAGGGGGCGCCATGTCTGTATCCATTGCCCTCTGACTTCCAATTGCAGTTGGCCAATGGAGAGTCTTAGAAGCAGACAGGTAGAAGAGGAGAGAAAAGAATGAAAGTGGGTTATTTGTACCTTTGCTCCCTTTTGAGGGGTTCCTTCCAGAATGTATCCTCTACCAAAGATCAGAGCTCCAACTAAGGTAGCCCTCCTGCCTAGCTCTGAGAATCTTGGCTGTTTCAGGAATAGCACAGCTGCTCCCAGTCCCAGGATCCTGCTATGATCTTGTGATTTCTCCATACCTGTCCCTACCTTTGTACATAGTTTCTGTATTAAACCCTTTTAAGTTTATCTTTGTGTATATCACGTGCTTTCTGACTGGCACGTTCAAAAATCAGAGCTGCAAGAACTTGATCATCACACAATCTTCTTCCCACTTCATGGTATTGATGATGGAAATGAGACCAAGAGAGGGCAACTTTTCCCAAGTATCTAAGTTAGTGGTGAAGACTAGTGTAGGACCCAGACACGCCATGTCCCACTCTTCCAGATGCTCATTCCCTACTTGGTTTGAAATTATGTATGTTTATTTCTCTCTGGTTTCCCATTTCCAAGCCTTCTCATGCTGAGGCAATGGACATTCCTGCATTCAGCTTTTGAGCTTGTGAAAATAAATAAGACCCCTCACTCTCTCCAAAGAAAAGCAGACAGAGAGTCAGCCACCATGATTTACATTTGGCAGAGTTTCAGAAGCAGGCAGGGGAGTGGGAAAGGCTTCATGTATGTTTCATGTGTGCTCGTGGTAGTGGTTGGTATGGGGAAGCTAGGGGCATCTAGTTGGATTGGTTTAGGGAGCATATTTGGTTTTCTTTGGTTGGTTCTGAGTTGGAAGCAGGGGCAAAAAATAGAGAAGCAGACTGTCACTGCCCTAACTGCCTATTGTGGGCTGAAGGCTGCAGAGTTTGCGTATCAGAGCTCTGTTGTCATGTATGATTCAGCCATGATCTGTGTATGGCCAACTGTCAAGCACGAAAGCAGTTGATTCGCCCTCCAGCTTTCTTACTCATTGTCTGAGGGAATGTGGACCACTGAGTGGCAGATCAATTATAGATGGCTCCAGGGAGAGGACAGCATCTCTAGGAGGAGACAGCATGGCCTCTGGAGGGAGGGCTGGTAGAAGAAAGGAGCATACTGAGTGGGGCACACCTGGCACACTGTGGAGCTGTCCTGGGGACAATCTGCTGGAGGAGGCAGACAGGGACTGTGCTCATAGGATCGAGGTCATACCTATGCTCTTATGCCTTTGGGATCTGGGTTTGGCACAGGAGCTTTGCCAGTCATTATTGTGACAAAGTCACAGCTTCTTCAGCTCTTTTGCACACAAGTGGCAGCAGTATTTCTGCTGAAGACCAAACAAAGAACATTTTATTCTCGTCGGAGAATATAGAGTTGAAGGGCCAGCACATGTCAGTCCAGCATCAAGCGCAGGTAAAGTCCTGAATTCCACACCTTCAGGTGGCTTCCTTATGATGATCTTCTGAAGGTCCTGTGAACTTCAGCAAGACTTGACAAGGGTCCTGCTGCCCTCTCTTCCACATCCAGGGGAGGCTGTAGGAATGTAGTCGTTGGGTGCATGGAAGCTGGTGACCACTCTCCCATGCAGTCTGGGCTCCTGTTCTGACTAGGTGTTCAGTTGCTTTGTTGTTTAATCACTTGCCTTTTTTACAGCATCTTGTCCACCTTCACGTGAGGTTGGCTGTGTGATGGCTCTGTAGGATCACCCTTCTTAGACGCACTCCCACTGCACTGGAGTTCCCCACAGTGACCCACTTCCAGGGTCATTGTGATTTCTAAAGGCATTCCAGGTATCATACGTCAAACAAGACATCTAGTTTAGGACAAATAGAGGGAAGAGAAGAGCCTCTGGAATTATATGTCTTGATCTGAATATTATCTGGGTTGGGGCAAACAGAACTTAGCCTTCTCTCTTTTCAGACCTCATTAGGTGCCTGACTGAGGGTCCTGGGAACTGGACCTCCTTAACTAATGCTGTGTGCTCTCATAGTGTTCTCGTCGTGGGGCAGGGGTGTTGGTCCTCTTTGGGATTCAACCCTCAGCATGATCTGTGGATTTAGGGAAGGTCCAACTACAACCACTGTTCTTTTCCAGTGTTTGGTAGAGGCAGAGATTCTCAACTGCCAAGTTGGAGTAAGTTGGGTTTTAATTCCATTCGATGGAGTAACATTCATTGATCTGTGAGCTCCTATGGGCAAAAATTGAGTCATATTTTTTACATAGCCGGAGACTAACACAGTAATTGACATATGAGAGGTATTCAAATGTTCACTATTACTCTTCTAACCAACCTGTTAAAGAGCTGCCTATTATGGCTGTTGCATTTCAAAATTTTTGTTAAAATATTGATAGATAGTAACTTCTTTCCCTTGAAAGTAGAAAGATTTTTAAAAAAATCTCCAACCTATTTCCACATATATGTGAAAAACATAAATAAAAATTTAGATGTTTTCCATTTTGCTTGTGTTGACGTGAGAATTTTGTTCTCATACCTTTTGCTTCTTGTCTACAATGTGAGGCTCATGGAGTTTTTAATGCTTAGTCTTATGTGTTTATATTTGCTCAGTTAATAAAACATAGGCCGGATTTGGTGGCTCAGCCTGTAATCCCAGCACTCTGGGAGGCCGAGGCCAGTGGATTGTCTGAGCCCGTGGGTTCAAGACCAGCCTGAGCAACTTGGCGAGACCTTATCTCTACAATTAAAGCACATGCCTATAGTTCCAGCTACTTGGAAGGCTGAGGCAGAAGGATCGCAAGAGTCCAGCAGGTCGATGCTGGCGGTGCACTCCAGCCTGGGCGACAGAGTGAGACTCCAACTCAAAAAAATAAAATATAATATAAAATGTGTAACTGTAATTATTTGTGTAAAATTTTGATAAAGCAGCAATCCGTATTCACAGTTGTTGAAATATTGTGTACTGAGCTAATTTTAGCAATCTAGCATTGATGGTACCATCCTATTTTATTTACTTATAAGTTTTTGTGAATCAGTGTAATGATAGAAATGCATGAAATTATAATGCATGGGGAACTTTTTGTAATGGGGAAAGAAGTCAGTGACAGAGGTGAGGATTTGTTCATGTATTACATGAAAGTATTAATTTAATTGGTTTCCTTTAAAACTTTTGTAAAACTGGCAGTGGTAGTTACAGAACTAGGAAAGATAGTTCATGCTTAAAGAGATCTGGCCTTCTCTTTTGTTAATGAATGACTTCAAAGCAGAAATTTGCATTAAGAACATTAATGTGATAATTTTAGAAGTACCCATTAGTCTAACACTTTTAGGATAACAAAACTAAATTCAACTGAAGTTGACATGTGTGGAAGAACAGTGGTAGATATTAGGGAAAAAGTAATCTGATCACAATAAAAATATGCTTTTGCTTGAAAAATCTGTCAAGATGAATCCAAGTAGTTCAAAAAAATGCATGTTAAATGTACTTTACTATAGTTTGAAATCGATTAAAATTATATGCAAATTAATGCAAATCATGTGGCTTCAAGATTAAGTTTTGGAGTGCTATCTTTCTTCCCTGGAGTAAATGGCTGCTGAGTGAATGGATTCATAAATATCTGACTGGTTGGCTGAATGAATGAATGAATGAATCAGTTGTTCACTTTGAAAGCTGTTACATTTTTTTCTCTGCCAGAGACCCATTTTTTTAAAAATCATATTTAAAATAGAGTCTGGAAAGTGGGAGGTTGCAACTATAAGATTAGTCTAATCAGTCCAATTCAACCCAAGGGAGACCATCTGCCCCTGGGCCAGTGTAGAATCACTGTAGTGCCTCTGAGAAGGATAGAAGAGGATACCATTTTCTCAGCACTCATGCACTGAATAGGCTGGCTACTGAGCCCCCACTGAGAGCCAGTGTGGTTTCAGGTGCATCACCATTGACCTTGAAGCAGCCCTGCTATTGTTTTTGTCACCTGTTCTTTCTTGAAATGTCCTCCTCCCTTGAATCCTGCTGTATTTCATTTTCCTGCCTTTCCTCCTGCTTCTGCAAAATGTGCTTCTTTTCAGTCTCCTTTCCTGACCTTGTTTGGGAGTTCCCCGAGGCTCAGTTTTTGCCCTGTGTTCTTTCTCTGCTCCGGTGATTCTCAGCCCTGGCTATGATCACAACCTCTGGGGGAAGGCCCCAAGCACAGCCAGATTTTAAAAGCTCCATCAGTAACTCTGAGGCACAGCTAGCGTTGAGAGCCTTTTTTATACTGCAGTCCAGGGAATTGTTTGTGTCTCAAAACCTCACTTATGTCTCAGCTGATTAGTGTCATACTACTATCTACTTTCGCTTAAGTGCCTGTTCTGTGCTCCTGCCTAACCAAGAAGATATTTTCATTTAGAAACATCATTTTGCTGCTTTTTCTCCCAAATATTTCTTGCCTCCTGATTTTTCATTTACTCTAATTCCAATCAAAAATACTAATCTTTGATGTTTCTTTTTCTATTCCTAAAAGATATTTTCATTTAGAAACATCATTTACCAGTTTTTCTCCAGAATATTTTTGCCTGCTGATTTTTAAAATTTATTCTTTAGTTTCAATAAAAATACTGATCTTTGATTTTTCTTTCTCTATTTTAACCAAAATGATATTTTCATTTAGAAACATTATTTTGCCATTATTTCTCCAAAATGTCTGTATCTCCTGATTTTTTATTTAATCTTTCCCGTCACCCCCCTTATTTAATCTTTATACTAATCTTTGATCTTCTTTCTCTATTCAATCTCTTTTGCACACTATGACAATATTAACTCTGATGAGGCTAGCATTAGCTACTCTTTGTCCCAAATGCTGTTGACTTTCTGTTGCCTGCAGGATCAAATGAAAAATTCTTATCATGAAATATAAAGCTTCCAAAATCAAGACCCACAGGTCAACTTCTTTACAGAGCATCTGTTCCGGCCTTTTGTAGAAGGGCCTGTGCATTCCTGCCTTCTGCAGGAAGCCTTCTCTGACTTCTCCAAGCCATAGCTACCTTTCCCTTCCAAGTCTTATTGATAGCACTGAATAATGTGTTGAGTTGTGTAATTGTTATACAGAAGATTGGCTATCTGCCTATAAGACAAAATCCTTGTTCTGAAACCTAGCTGTGAAACACAAACTTCTGTTGAGAAGTGAATTATATGTTATAGTAGCAGTGTCAGGAATGTTAAAGACAGGCATAGCCTATTATAAATTTTTTTAATAAGTTTATCATCAGCCAACATTTACTGAGTGACTATTATGTGTTAGGTACTTATTTATTCCTAGTATTATTTCATCTTTATGTAAAGTAGTATATCCCAATTTTAAGATGAAAAGACTGAGGCCTAGCAACATTAATCAGCTTTCTTTAATTATAGTCATACTTGGGATTCCAGTTTGAGTCTTTAGTGGTCAAAGCTGGTACTTTGTGTTCCTAACTCAGTTATTTGTTAGGGGGCAGGAAATTTTACTTTTTATTTTATTAGCATTTTCTTTTCCTCAAACTCAGTGAAGCTAACAGATAGTCATTAAGATTTTAATGAATAAAGTGTGAGAAGGATGATAGGATAATCTAGACTGATCAGATCTCTCTCCAAATGTCCTTCTCAATTCAGTTCCAAGTAGAAGGTCCACCTTTGGTCACAACAGCTTTCAGGGTTGGATTGCTATTAGAAGTGTTTAAGGAACAAGGGTGCCTGAACGAAGCATATTTGTATACCTAACCCTTAACTGTACCCCACAATACCATAATAAAAAATATTGAATAATAATTAAAAAAAAGAAGTGTTTAAGGAATGTCTTATATATAGGGCTGATGGCTGAAAATATTCTAAAATTATTTGTGCTACTTAGTCCTATGAACCTACTGTCTTTGATATGATCCTATAATTGGGGACAGGAGATTGAGGGGAACGGCATACTGTTTATATAGCAAAAAGCATTGTAGTGAGTCATCCTAGCATCTGAATTTTCTAAGCAACTGTTTTAATGAACTGAGGCTTGAATCCTGCCATTGCTATCTGAAGATTCAACTAACAAAGACCATGCAGACCAAGGCTGTTTCCTCCAGAGAAAGTCTTGAGCCTTCTCCATTGTCTCTGTGAAATGGGAAATGGGACAGGGTTCCTGGGATGACTGTTCTCCATCTAGGGACATTTCCTGTCCCAGTCTACAGGGTGCAAATGGGCTTTAGAATAAAGAATTTAATTTCGCTATCTTTGCTGAAATGTACCTATTGTACTATTAAAATGATAACTCATTTTATTATCTAAATAACTGAGCAAATTGAATGCTTATACTTACCATTTCAAGCTTATACTCACCATTTCAAATATTAATTGAGTCAATAATAGACTTTAGCGCTAAAGGTAACTCAATTCTGTCATCTGAACGCTCCTTCATTTCTGAAATTTCGCCCAATGTCTTTGTTTTCTTAGATGCTTTGTTATTTGAAATTTGTACTTGAACTTTGCTATGAATAGAAAAATTGGGACTAGGAAGCTGAACTTCAAAGGGAAATGTAATTTTACTCTTTTAGCTACATTGCTGAGATCAAAAGCATTTGAGAGATGACCTAGGTGGCCATTACATGTAATTGGAAAAGAAGTACAATTTCTTATTGCTGCATCTAAAAATGAGGACAACATTCTTTAAATATCACATTTATGCAAAAACTTATAGAAGCTCAATCCACATGTCTTAATTAGAAGCCACTATAAAGACATTTCATTGTTTTAATAACTTGTGTTCAGAAATGAAACTGCTCTTACTTAAGCATTCCTTAGCAGAAACATTAGTCAAGTCCAGAGAAGAAATGGAAGATGGTAATGTTCCAAAGACGCACAAGAACAGAGTGTGATTACAATTAGAGGGAAATGGAATTTTTTCCATGCCCAACCTCAATCTTCTGAGTTTACTTAGTTTATTTTTGTACATATTTGGCAGCTAAAGAATGAATTGCCTTTTAGACAAAAATGTTCTCATTGTAGTGGCACATTTTGTAGTTTCTACTTTGCAATAAGAGGCTCTTCCTGCTTGAAAGGGAACTATTCCAATCAGTGGGAATGTATGGATTTTATAGAAGAAGGTTCCAGAATTTTTTTTTCTAGAATAAAGATAAATTGTATTGAGCAGGGTTTGTGACATGGGGTGTTTGGACTCCTGAGTACCTGCTGATGCGAACTCAGAGGGCCTAATGTGGAGTGTCCAGTGATCATGCTACTCATCTTAAAAGTGACTCCTTATATTCTGAAGTACCTGAATGATTTTTATAACTGTAGTTCCATAAGATTTTAGTGCCCATGGTTGCTTTTGTGTTTAGAATCAATTCTGTGGGAGTTGATTTTTCGGTTTGTGCAAAAATTAAATAATCGTTCAAATCTAGAAAAATTAAATAATCGTTCAAATCTAGTTTTCTGAGAGCACACACCGTATTGTCCATACCACTATTCATGCTGGAGGCCTTGGAGGTCACAGTGGAAAGAATGGATATGCCTCCCGAAATAACAGCCTGGACAAAAGCATAGAGGTGTGGCACTCCATGCCATGCTTAAGAGCCACAGTGCATAGGGAGGGGTGGGGGGTCAGAGGAACCTGGAGGGGATGTGCAAAGTATGGAGAGTATGTGGCATCTAGTGGCAGAGGCACTTTGGGCATGGACAGTGTGGAGCCTCTCTGGGTCTCAAGGCTGCCCCATGCTCCATCGTGCTCCAAAAGGTTTGTTGTTTTTCCCCAGTGTAGGGCATTTCCATTTCAGTGACCTCTCCAATTGAGTTATTAGTTGTCTGAAAAAAATAAACAAAAACAAAACAGTTCTTCCTTATATAACACAGGATACAGGACACCTTAAAGAGGAATACCTGTCCCTGTCACTAAAGAATGAACATGTCTTGAAAGCAAAGAACTATGCACATGTAAGGTGGCATTATCACTGCATAGTTCTAAGCAGGCATATATATAGTAGAGTTGGGCAACACCAACAACATCCTCCCACTCTAGCTTGTTGCTAACAGTGATTTCGTTGATTGTGTAAAGCGCTGAATGCACATTGCATGCCCTGCCGTGGTTTCACCAACTCAACAATTTCATTCTTGCACACTACACTACAGCTATATCCTGCAGAGTCCAAGTGTCCGTGCTCAGAGGGCTTGTTAATATTCCCTGGTATCTTTCAATATTAGAGCAGGGGAATCTTCTACATAACACTGCATTTTTCTCCTCCAGTTAAGGAAAAGAGTCATCAATGAGTAGCTCCTTGCTACTTAGCTATTATAACAACAGAGTCAGAGCTTTGAATAAAAACTCTGTTTCCTAGGCCAGCATTGATGGTGGATTCATTGATCCTAGGCATCCATTGGCCCATGCCCTTCTTTCAAGTCATCAGTGTCTTACCTTTGCTTGGAAGAGAACCCAGAGCCTTTAATATATATGGCCTACATGCCCTGAGTGTCCTGGTCCACCCACCTCTCCAGATTCATCCCAGCCAGCTTCCACCTGCTCTAGTGCCTACCTGTCACTTCTTCTAGCCCAACAAACTCCCGTGGTGGGAATGTTCTGCCTGCTCCAACCTGGCCCCGATTCTTCACCTGGTGAGGACATCCTCCTGCCATATGATTTCCTTAGGAAAGATGTCTGCATGTCCCACTTCACACACTAAACCAAGTCTCTGTACTTGTAACTTACAATCCCGTCTTTTCTTTTGCGGTAGCTCTTATTGTTTACATATTTATTTGCCTTACCCATTTCCTCAACTGATCTGTCATCCTCATTAGCAAACATGTCCATTTTGTTCACTACTGGACATCCCATGCCCAGTGCAGAATAGAGCCTCAATAAATACATATTTACTGATGCTTGGATGTGAATAGAGGTGTTAAGAGTAAGATTCAGGTCATCATTGGGAAGAGAGGTAATTCTTCCATTTCAGATAATTGAAGCAAATGTCTGATGAAACAAGTCAGAATTCTATAGAGGAACTATGTTACAGTGGGACTGGGAAAAATATCTTTAAGGGAAGGTAATATTATGTATAGCTAGCAATTATAAAATTATGAGCAGGCCTATCACAAAGTTAATTTCTAGACTGAATAATATAGTCATTACCTCTAAGGAGAAAGTATAGACAAGGCCATAAAAATAAGGAAGGTTACATGAGGACTTCAAATGTATCTGCAGTATTTTCATGTTGGTCTGGATAATAGGTATGCATTTATTACATTCTGACCTATCCATTTCTGCATGTAAAAAGTTTTAGTGAATAAAGATTGATTATTTTAATGAATATGGAAAAAATTATGAGCAGAAACATATCTTAAAATTTGGAAATTTTTGGAGTAGCATGTATATGTTTATTAATTATTATCCTCATTAGGAGATCAAAACATTGATTAAGGAGAATACATTTCCACATTGGAGGGGCATTGTGAGAATTAATCGACTGGAAGTGGAAAAAGCAAGACAGAGCTTAGTTTGGGAGAGGAGATTTCTCCTGTCCCCATCCCCCTATGGTTCAGTAGCAGACTGTTTGTTAAACCAGAAGTGATCAAATCACTTTCACTGTGTTAGCGATGGGCTGAAAAAGGCACCTGCATTTTATGAATTGACGAGTAATTGTTTTGAGGCCTGATTCTAAGTACCCTGTTGATTGCCGTAGTGTGAGGTGGTTGAAAACACATGAGGTTTAGAGCTGGAGCACCTGGATTTGAGTCCCAGTGTAACCACTTACCTTGTTCATTAGACCTGGGACAAGTCACTTAACCCCATGGAGGGTGATTTTTGTCTATGGAACAGTTCCCTGCATGACTCTCGTGTGTATCAAATAAGATTATCACAGGAAAACGCTTGGAGAACTGGATGCGGTACTGGGATGAGCTCTTTGGAGTTTTGTGTTTGTCTCCAAGTAATGTTCTTGGCACAGGTGAGACGACTGCACCCTGCCCTGCTCTGGACAAGTGTGCATTCTGCTTGGTAGATAATGTGCACACTAAGTCATGTATTTTGAGGGCAAAAATTATCCAGTGCAGGCGTGAAAGTGCATATTCTGACAGTGTGTAGACATGGGGAAGTTGTCTGCTGGCTGGGACTTGAGTAAAGCGTTTTTTGGAAGAGAACATTTAATGCGGGCTTTGAGGATGAGCGTAGCTTCTGTACAGTTTCTCACTTCTTGTGCCATTGGTCCCCCGTTACTCCTCCTTCCCTCTCCTCAGGCCCTTCTTTCCCTCTTTCTCCCCTGGCCTCCCCCTTCCTTTCTTATTCATCTCTCTTGGCCACTCTTTTCCCTCACTTACACTGGGAAAGCAGAGTGATTGTTGGGACTGGAGAGTTATCAAACTAAGGTTTGGGTGACAAGTTCCATTTTTTTGTTTTTTTTTTGTGGGTTTTTTTGTTGTTGCAGTTTTCATGGTTTTATTTAAACACAAAACGTGCACATGAGCTGTCTATTCATTTTCTTCACTGCGCAGCCTGCATTAGGATTGGTGACTCTGATGGCCAGTTGGGCTGCTCTTTCTACAATGGCTTTGTGGTTCTCGGAGGAAACATTGTGAGCAATCTCAGCACAATAAGATTTGTTGCACATCAGCAGCACTTCCAGCTCCTTGCCATTGTGGACCAAGAACTTCCGGAAGCCACTAGGCAGCATATGCTTTGTTCTCTTGCTCCCGTAACCAATGTTGGGCATCCAGATCTGGCCCTTGAATCTTCTACGCACCCTGTTGTCAATACCTCTGGGCTTCCTCCAGTTACGCTTAATCTTGACATATCGGTCTGACTGGTGCCGGATGAACTTCTTGGTCCTCTTTTTGATGATCTTGGGTTTCACCGGGGGTCTGAGGGCAGCCACAATGCCAGGTGGGAGATGGTGGCCACCTCGGTAGGCAGCGCCAGGGAAGAGCAACAAGTTCCATTTTGAAATGAAATGCTGGTAGTTCTCAACTTAAAGGGATTCAACTTGAGGTTTTTCAGCTTTATGATGGTGTGAAAGCAGTACACACTCATGGAAACCTTACTTCAAATTTTGAATTTTTGTCTTTCCCCAGGCTAGCAACATTGGAGTTATGAAGTACCCTTGCGTGAGCTGCTCCACACCCCATTATAAAACAGACTGACTGTGTTAGAGGGCTTTGCCCAACTCTAGGCTCATGTAAGTGTTCCGACACGTGTAAGGCAGGCCAGGCTGACACGGCATGTGGCAGGGGTGGTGTGTTAAAGACATTTTTATGTATGCTGGATTTACCACCCCATAATAAGTCAAGGAGTGTCTGCACCCTATTTTTAAGAAAATTGGTACAAACTTTCAAACTATATGTCTCAATGTAGTTTGAAATTAGCTTTTAACGTGAATTAAGCTTTTAGCTTTTAGCTTCACTCACCTCTTTGTAGGATTTTCTTCCATTGACTCAAAGATCGTCTTGGCTTGTGTGGGATATTAAGTATTTAGATACTGTTGCACTCATCAAGGGAGATACTGTGCATGGTGTCATATTATTATGCTTTAGAGTAGAATATTTTTGCATCTCAGAAATAGGAATTTTACATCATTGCAAGTTAATCAGAAATGTAATCAGATACACAAATTCCTTTTTACATGTAACTTAAGACTCATATATAATAATGATTAAAGGTATTTCTAAAATACCTTTAAATGGTGGAGCTCGGTGACTCAGCCTGTAATCCCAATACTTTGATAGGCTGAGGCAAGTGGATTGCCTGGGCCTGTGGGTTTGATACCAGCCCAGGCAACTTGGCGAGACCTCGTCTCTACGATAAATAAAAAAAATTAGCCGGGCATGGTAGTGCATGCCTGTAGTTCCAGCTACTTGGAAGGCTGAGGCAGATGGATCGCTGGAGCCCAGCAGGTTGACACTGGGGTGGCCATGAGCTTGCTACTGTATTCCAGCCTGAATGACAGAGTGAGATTCCAACTCAAAAAAAAAATTATACTGTGGAGCAAAAACATCACATAGGTATGGATAAGTGTGTGTGCATATGTGTGTGTCTGCGTGCATGTGTGTCCAGTTGCCTGTGTGATGAAGACATGTGAAGAGTCTACCATGGAAGATTGTTATTTTTGAGAGACTGGGTTATGGGTGCATATTTCCTTTATGATCGTTTTTATTTTAGAGATTTTCTGCAATAACCATATACTTTATTATAAAAATGTTAACAAAGTGAGTTTTTACATCCTATATAAAACAAAAAAACTTAAGCGTTATGGCCTTTGAAATGTGAGGCCTCTGCGGGAACAGCATCTCTTCCCTTTTTTAAATCACACTTTTGGTACCCAGTGAGATGTTTCACCTTCAATAACATGAGGCGTTTAATTAACATCCAGTGGTGTATGATTGGACCCCCTGATGTGGCATACTTTCACATGAATTATTATAATGCGGCATACATTCTAGCAATAACAATGAAGTCATCCAGTAAGTTTTTATAATTAGTAAGACTACATTAACACTTAGCTTTTCCTCTATATTTTTTAAATGTTCAAAATTTCTTTTGCAAGATGCCTCCATCTTCTGAAAATCTGTACATATTAGAGGTTAGTATGTTTAGTTTAACATCTCTTAATAGCTAAGTTATAGCTCATTGACTTAAAAGGTCCAAGAATTTTAAGTGTTTGGATTTTCTTCTCTTACAAAATAAAAATATTGTTTTTCTTAAAGAGAAAAGCATATATACCTAGTTTTGATGAATTTGGTTCTCAGTTTGTGAAGAGGCCTTGCTGATAGTTATCTGATGACGAGTTCACTACTCCATATAAAAGACCGTGCTCTAGCTGGGCAGCTCTACTCAATTTGAAATTTTTGCCTGGCATGGTGGCACATGGCTAGAGTTCCAGCTGCTCAGGAGGCTGAGGGGGGAGGATCACTTAGCCCAGAAGTTGGAGGCTGTAGTGGGCTATGATCATACAACAACACTCCAGCCTGGGTGACAGAATGAATCCTTGTCTTTTAAAAGAGTAAATAAATAAATAAACATTTTTTAAAAAGAGAAATTTTCACCTGATCTCTGCTTTCCTTTAATTTTTACCCCTCAACTATACGGCCTTTCTGGAACTAGTGCATATGTCTATTTCTTCTTCTTTTATGGTTGAATGCACCTCATATTTGTAGACCACTGTGTGTCCTATCTAACATTGCTTCCTAACACTCCTTCTCTGATTTTGTTCATTCAGCAAAGCTGTCTGAAGCTTCATGCTCTTGGCTTCAGGGCTGCCAAGAGGACAAGGGCAAGGAGCATGCGGTGTCATAGGGGAGGCAGATACACACACAGGGAAGAAAGTGATGTTGAGGAGTGATCCCCAAAGGGCTGCAGAAGTGATGCAATTCCAACCACTAGCTTAGTGATGGGGCAGGAGGAGGTTTTTCAGAGAGGGTCAGAGTGAGTCAGGTTCTGAGGCAAGGAGGAACTTCCCCCCAGGAAGCAGCGGGGAGGCGTGCTGTGCGGGGCATGATGGGTGAACATTGCAAATACGCAGTTGATAGAATAAATGAGGCCTAGTGTTTCATATGTCAGGTGACTGTAGTTCAGTAACCTGTTGTATATTTCGGATAGCTAGAAAGAATATTTCAGATGCTTCTAGCATAAAGAAAAGGCAATTATTTAAGATTTTGGATGTCCCAATTACACTGGTCTTCCTAAATTATATGAATGAAGTAAGTTATCACATATACCCCCCAAAATATGTCTGTTTGTTATGTATCAACAGAAAATAATTAGAAAAAAAAAGCACCAGATTGCAAGACATTGAAAGGGTCTGACCTGGCCCATGAGAACTATCTATTTGAGCGGGTTGTAGGGTGTCCTCTGTTCATGGTGTATAGGTCATCATTTGAGGAAGGAGCATATTCCCCGTCAAGTTAGACTTACGTGCTATTTATCATTAGACGCTCCAAAGTCAGCTAAATATCGGTTTGCCAAATTTATAGTTGATTTTTCTTTGCTTGGTTCTACTTAGTCTTGCTTTTAAGGAAGGAGTGGTTTTCCTTAACATTATAAGGTCAGCCCTGTTTGAGGTTTCTCCTGTTAGCTAAACTTAGTGTTTTGGGGTCTTATAAGAGTGGTGACCCCCTGTGTTTAGCTCATGCCTCCAGGAAACACCAATTCTGTGCTTTCACAGTAGCATAATTGTTCATTGTCAAAGTCAGTCCATAGTGTTAGCAAGGCACATATAGTAGCATCATGTTCATTTTACTTTCTTTATAGCATTGTGTTGTAGATAATTTGTTGAAATAATAAAAATATTCTTTCATTTCCGGTGAGATTGTTTTAGTGAAAACACTTAATTATTAGGTTTGTACTGCAAACAAACTTTTCCCACTGATTAACTCTGTTTTCCATTTTGCTTTTAGAAATATTTTTCTTGAGCCCATCCACAGTTTTGTGGGGACTTCTGAAATGTACTCCCTGACTCCATCTGATGTGGGTGTGCCACCCACATTCTTAATTTCCTGTGTTTTCTTTTAGGGAGTGAGAAATTATTTGATGAATCTTTCTCTTCTCCATACCTCACAATTCCTATTTCCTCTATGTTTCACTCTCTCTATTTCTCTTGTGCCTTTTTTTTTTTTGGTTAAATAGACAGGGAGGAACAAAACAAACTTAGTATGATCAACAAGAAGAAAGATTACCAGCAACCAAATTTTTCATGAAGAACAACTGTTTTTTGTTGTTTTTTTTTTTTTTTCAGGATGATACTTTGAAAAGGGATTTGGAGTAGAAATTAAAAACTTGAATAGAAAGTTCTCATTGTCTCTAACAGGAGTTTCTACTGCTTTTGATGTGTGAAGAGACCAGTCCCATTTAACATGAAATATTTCAATGCCACTTATAAAATAAATTAATACATTTTTCTTAAAGGTGGCATATCTTTCCTGAGCCTCAAAAGCACATACTCAAGAGAGTGAGGGGTAAGAGATTTACATCCTTTTCCCCATCAGTACACAAAACTTATACAATTTAATATTGTATTAAATATTAAGTAAGTTTTTATTGTTAGTAGTAGTAACACTTTTTGTTAAAAAATCTTTGAGTCAGGGTTTCACTCTGTCACTCAGCAGGAGTGCAGTGGCATGAGCATGATTCATTGCAGCCTTGACTCACTGGGCTCAGACAATCCTTGCTGGGACTTCAGTCTCTTGAGTAGCTACTAGCATGTGACACCATACTTGGCTAAGTTTCTTATTATTTGTAGAGACAAGGTCTTGCTATGTTGTCCCGGTTGGTCTTGAACTCCTGGGCTCAAGCATCCTTCTCACCCTGGCCTCCCAAAGTGCTGGGATTATAGGTGTGAGCCACCACAACTGGCCAGTAGTAATACTTTAAATCACATGAGAATACTGCTGAATTCAAATGGAAGTGTCAGAAATTAAAGAGTCAAGAAAGTTTAAAAGATGTAGAAGCACTTCCAGATTCAGGTTATTATAATAACTCTGGGGAAATAATTTAATGGCCTCAACAGTACTTATAGAAAAACGTTTTCTTAATACAAAAATTCTACTGTAAAGTTTTTTTTTCTTCACAAAACATATAGAAAAATGGGAAATGTCTCTACCCTCTCCCTCTTCACAGTTTTCCTACAAAACTAATACTTCATTGCATGTTTCCTGGAACTGTCACTGGCACCTTCTTAATGGCATTAATACAAGCTATTCTGCTACATGTGGTATTTTGAAAGCTGTATGAAATACTTTTTCTGCTTAATGTTTTTTGAGGTGCATTTTCAGTGTTTCCTCCTCAATAGTACTTTTTATCATAGTTTTCTTTGTATTCGAATTAACATATATATTGAATTAATGTCCAAATGCTCAAAGGCTCAATCAGTGGCCAAATTGATCTTGATGGTGGTACAACTTCACTAGAGATGAATGAATCAATTGGAACAGAGAGTGAGGTGAGTCTATTAGTGTTACGAACATTAAATTTTTCATTTCAGTAGTTTGATTCCTTCAGATATATTCCACATGCAAGAGCCAAACGTATTGCTTTATTATAATTATTTTTTACATTTTGTCTATAGTTAGTAGTAGTAAAATTTATTTATTGTACAGTTGTGGTATATAAGTGATGATTAACTCCAAAAGTAGTCTGCATGCAGGTGAAGTTTGGGCTTTCAGCTGGCCCTCACTCCCTCTGGTAGTGGATGAGGTACCTTTTGTGTTGTAATGGGGCTCCCACCCTCCGTCCTCCCTTCTTCCCCTAGCAGTGCCCAGCAACTGCCGATCCTTCCCTTGTGCTGATGTGGCTAGTGTGCAGGGCCCACTTATGAGTGAGAACATGCAGTATCCAGTTCTTTGTTTCTGTGATGGTACACATAGTATGATGGTCTCCAATTCCATCCAATTTGCTGTTAAGTCCATAATTTTGTGTTTCTTTATGGCTGCATAATACTCCATTGTATATATGTACCGCATTTTCTTTATCCAGTCGACTTTCAGTGGGCAACAGGGTTGGTTCCATGCTTTTGCTATTGTGAATAATGCAGCAATAAACATGTGTGCAGGTGTCTTTTTTGTGGAATGATTTATGTTCCTGCAGTTATATTCCCAGGAGGATTGCTGGATTATATAGATGATCAATTTTTAGTTATTTTAGGAATCGTCACCTTTCCATAGAGGCCGAACTAGCTTGCATTCCCATCAACAGTGTAGAAGCAGTCTCTTTTCTCCACATCTGTGCCAGCACCTGTTGTTGTTTTTTGATTTATTGATGGCCATCCTTACTGGAGTTAGGTGATATCTCATTGTAGTTCTGTTTTGCATTTCTCTGATGATTAGTGAGACTGAGTGTTTTTCTTGTGCCTGTTGCCTGCTTGTATGTCATCTTTTGAGAAGTGTCTGTCTATGTCCTTTGCTAACTTTTTAATGGGATTGTTTGTTTTCATCCTTTCACTTCATTTGAGTTCCTTGTGGATCCTGGATGTTCGGCCTTTGTCAGGTGCATAATTTGCAAATTTTTCCCCCCATTCTGTGGGTTGTCTCTTTACTCTCTTGGTGGTTTCTTTTGCTGTGCAAAAGTCTTCAGTTTGATGAGGTCCCACTTGATGAGGTCTATCTTAGCTTTTATGGCATTGACTTTTAAGGACTTGGTCAAGAATTCATTGCCTACTCTGATGTGCATAAGGATGTTTCCTACATATTCTTCTATGATTCTTATAGTTTGAGGTTTTACATTTAGGTCCTTGATCCATTTGGTGTTGATTTTTTTATATGGTGACAGGTAGGGGTCCAGCTTCATTCTTCTGCATGTGGTTTCCCCAGCACCATTTGCTAAATATGGTCTCCTTTCCCCAGTGATTGTTATTGGTGGGTTTGTCAAAAATGAGTTGATTGAAAGACCATGTTTTTACTTCTGGAATCTCTGTCTTGTTCCATTGGTTTATGTGTCTCTTCCTGTACCAGTACCATACGGTCTTGGTTGCTATAGCCTTGTAATAACATTTAAAGTCTGGAAGTGTGATACCTCCCATTTTGTTCCTTTTCCTGAGGACTGTTTTTGCTATTTGTGCTCTTTTCTGTTTCTATATGAATTTCTGTATTATCATTTCCATGTCTGTAAAAAACAATATTGGTAATCTGATGGATATTGCGTTGAATCTGTAGATTGCCTTGGGTAGTATGGACATCTTGACATTATTGATTCTTCCAATCCATGAGCATGGAATGTTTTTCCACTTGTTTGTGTCATCCTTTATTTCTTTGAGCGGTGTTTTGTAGTTCTCGTTGTAAAGGTCTTTCACTTCTCTGGTTAGGTGAATGCCAAGGTATTTCTTTTCTTTTTTTTTTTTGGCCATTGTGAATGGGATTGTGTTTTTTATTTGGTTCTCCACCTGCATGGTGCTGGTGTATAGAAATGCAACTGTGTTTTGCACATTGATTTTGCAACTCAAGACTTTACTGAAGTCGTTTATCAGCACAAGGAGGTTTCTGACAGACTCTCTAGGGTTTTCTAGGTATTGAATGATACAATCCACAAAGAGGGTTAGCTTAACTCCCTCTTTTCCTATTTGGATATGTCTGATTTCCTTCTCTTGTCTGATTGCTCTGGACTTCCAGCACTATGTTGAATAGGAGGGATATGAGTAGGCATCCTTGTCTTGTTCTAGTTCTTGGGGAAATGCTTCCGATTTCTTCCCATCAATACAATGTTGACTGTGAGCTTATCATAAATGATTCTTATTGTTTTGAGGAATGTTCCTTCTATGCCTAGGGGCTCAAGGGTTTTTATCAAGAAGGAATGCTGGATTTTCTGTGTTTAATGAGATAATCATGTAGTTCTTATTTTTAATGTGCTGAATTACACTTTTTGTGTGTGTGTTTTTTTTGAGTTGGAGTCTCACTCTGTTGCCCAGACTGGAGTGCAGTGGCACACTCCCTGCCACTGCAGCCTCAACCTGATGGGCTCCGGCGATCCTTCCGCCTCAGCCTTCCAAGTAGCTGGAACTACAGGCGCGCGCTACCATGCCCAGCTAATTTTTTTGATTTATTGTACAGATGAGGTCTCGCCAAGTTGCCCAGGCGGGTCTCGAACCCACGGGCTCACGCAGTTCACTCACCTCGGCCTCCCAAAGCGTGGGATTACAGGCTGAGCCACCGAGCCCGGCTGAATTACGTTTATGGTTTTGTGAATGTTGAACCAACCCTGCATCCTAGTAATGAAGCCCACTTGTCATGGTGGCTGATCCTTGAGACGTATTGTTGGATCCAATTTGCCAAAATCTTATTGAGAATTTTTGCAACTATGTTCATCAAGATTGGCTTGTAATTCTCTTTCCTTGTTACGTCTTTGCCAGATTTAGATATCAGTATGATGTGAGCTTCATAAAATGAGCTGGGGAGAACTCCATTGTTCTTGATTGCCTAGAATACTTTCAATAAGATTGATATCAGCTTCACTTTGTATGTCTTGTAGAATTCAGCTGGAATGCCATCTGGTTCAGGACTTTTTTAGACAGGGAGGCTTTTTATGACTGAGCCGATTTCCTAGATTGTTATTGGTCTGTTTAGAGTTTCAATTTCTTCTTTTTCAATCTTGAGAGGCTGTGTGATGTCAGAATATCTTTTATTTCTTTTAGATTTTCCAGTTTATTTGCGTACAGGTGTTGATAATAATCTCTGAAAATCTTTTGAATTACTTCAGTCAGTTGTGAGTTCATCTTTTTCATTTCTAATTGTGTTTTTTTGGACTTTCTCTCTCTCTCTCTCTTTTTTTTTTTTAGTCAATCTGAATTGGAGTCTGTCAGTCTTATTTATCCTTTCATAGAACCAGCTTTTTGTTTTGTTGATCATTTCTATGGTATTTTTGTCTTCGGTATCCTGCAATTGTGGCTTTATCTTAGTGATCTGGATTTTTCAACTGAAATTAGGATATAAAGGATCTTGCCTTTTCAACTTCTTTAGGTGTGGCATTAGGCTGTTTACTTGTAATCTTTCTATTTTCTTCATGTGTACATGTAATGCTATGAATTTTCCTCTTAACAATGATGTCATGGCATCTCAGAGATTGTGTATTTGTTTTTGTTTGTTCCCAGGAATCTTTTTATTTCCATCTTGATTTCTGTGTTGACCCACAAGTCATTCAGCAGTATGTTGTTTAGTGTCCATGTCTTTGTGTGTTTTGGGGGGGGGATCTTGTTGGTGGTGATATGTATTTTTATTACATTGTTATCTGAGAAGATGCATGCTTTTACTTCAATCTTTTAAACTTTGTTCACACTTGTTTTATATCTGAGAATGTGATTCATCTTGGAGTATGTTCCATGTGCCAAAGAGTAGAATGTATACTGTGTAGTTGTTGGGTGGAAAGTTCTGTAGGTGTCTATTAAGTCCATTTGATCAAGCATTGAGCTAAGTTTCCAGATCTCCTTGTTGATTTTTTTGCCTTGATGATCTATCTTGGGCTGTTAGTGGGGTATTTGGCCCTCCAACTATGATTGTGTACGTGTCAATGTCCTCTCTTAGTTTAGTTAGTAGTTGTTTTATAAAATCTGGTGCTCCTGTGTCGGGTGCATATATGTTCAACATCGATATTTCTTGCTGGTGAGTTGAGCCATTTATCATTACATAATGTCCTTCCAGGTCCTTTTTAACTTTTGATGGCTTGAAGTCTACTTTGATATCAGAATAGCTACTCCTGCAGTCTTTTGCTTTCCATTTGCCTGAAAGATCATTTTCCAGTCTTTAACTTTGAACCTGTGGGTATCCTTTGCAGTGAAGTTTCCTGAATACAGCAGACTGTTGCATCGTGCTTCTTTATCCAATTTGCTACTCTATGCCTCTTCAATGGCACATTTAGTTCATTCACATTCAAATTAATTATTAAAATGTGAGAGTTTATCCCTGTCATAGGGCTCCTAGGAGGTTGTTTTACTTCCATTTTTCTTTTGTATTTATATATATTTTTTTTTTTGTGAATGCTTTGTTAACTCTGTGCTTGTCTGTACTTTTGTGATGGGTATAGCTGTCCTTTTGTTTCTGTGTTCAAGACCTTCTTAAGCATCTCCTGAATGGCTGGTCTGGAGGTGACATACTCTCTTAGGAATTGGATGTCTGGGAAGAATTTTAACTTCCATCACTAATGAAACTTAGCTTGGTGTGATTCTTGGTGGGAATTGCTTATCTTTAAGAATGTTAAGGCCAGGCTTGGTGGCTCACCCTGTAAATCCCAGGACTTTGGAAGGCCGAGGTGAGTGGATTGCCTGAGCCTGTGGGTTCAAGACCAGTCCAGGCAACTTGGCAAGACCTCATCTCTTCCATAAATTAAAAAAAAAATTTAGCCAGATGTGGTAGCGTGCGCCCATAGTTCCAACTTCTTGGAAGGCTGAGGTGGAAGGATCGCCAGAGCCCAGCAGGTCAATGCTGGGGTGGCCGTGAGTGAACCACTGCACTCCAGCCTAGGTGAGAGAGTGAGACTCCACCTCAAAAAAAAAAAAAGGAATGTTAAAACTGGGACTCCACTCATGGCTTGCAGTATTTCTGCAGCAAAGTCTGGAGTGATTCTGATGGATCTTCCATTGTAAGTAGTCTGACCTTTGTCTCTTGCTGCCTTTAGGATTTTTTCTTTCGTGCTTGCTTTGCAGAAGCAGATTACTATGTATCTTGGGGACGGTCTTTTCATGTGATACCTTGTGGGTTTCTCTAAATCTCTTGCACTTAAATAGTCACCTCTCTAGTGAGATATGGAAAATTTTCTTAGATAAACTCATGGAATGCTTGTTCCATGGTGTTCTCAATGTTCCTTTCTTTTTTTATTTTTATTTTTATTGAATTGGAGTCTTACTCTGTCACCCAGGCTGGAGTACAGTGGCACAGCCACTGCAGCCTCTACCTGCTGGGCTTAAGCTATCCTTCCACCTCAGCCTTGCAAGTAGCTGGAACTATAGGCATGCACCACCACACCTGACTAATTTCTTTATTTATTGTAGAGATGAGGTCTCACCAAGTTGCCCAGGCTGGTCTCAAACCCCTGGATTCAGGCGATCCTCTCACCTCGGCCTCCCAAAGTGCTGGGATTACAGGCTTGAGCCACCATGCCTGGCCCTCAGTTTCCCTTTCCCCTTCAGAGATACCAATCAAATATAGATTTGGCCTTCTTGCCATAGTCCCAAATCTCTTGGAGGCTTTGTTCATTTTTTTTGAAATCTTTTTATGTTTTTTGACAGACTGGAATAGTTTCATAGTTTGTTCTTCAAACTGTGAGATTCTTTCCTATATCTAACTGATCCTACTCCCTATGTTTGTTGTTATGTTTTTAATTTCCAGTATGAAGTTCTTCATTTCCATTATCTCACAATGGGCCTTTCTGAAATTGGCCAACTTCGCTTTTACTTCTTATATGACTTCGGTAGCTTTTGCTTCTAGTTTCTCGTGGCTCTCTTTATTCATTTTAGCTATCCAATCTCTGATTTTTGTGACTGTCATCTGAGGCAGGTTGTTCTGGAGAGCTTCCATTGTTTGGGCTCTGATAGCTGCTTTTATAGGTACTGTCTCTTTAAGACTCTAAGAATTGCCTATGTTTTTCTGTTGATTCTTCCTCCTTTGTGACAGTCCTCTCTTCCCTCTCTGTCTTTCCTCTTCGATTTTGTTGCTCTGAAGCTACTCAATGACCCTCTGTTCTAGGGCCCTTTCTGTCATTCAATATAGATCACTCAGCGAGAGAAAGAGGGGCACTCACTTCTACTCCATGTTCCACCCTGTGAAAGGCCCTTTGCTGCAGATTCTTTCCTCTGTGATTAGTCTGGTCTGGTTGGTTTTCAGACCCTGTTGCAAGTATTCTGCAGAGAACAGGTGGGGAGCTGGGCACCCTGTTTGTTGTTTAAAGTTTGCAGCCCAGAAGCCTTCTCACTGAGAAAGCCTTGGGGTGTCTTTCATGTTGTTCCCTCCCTGTTCAAGTCTGCACTCAGCACTTAAAAGAGAGTGAATTCCCTGCTATGGGTAGGATCTGCCCTATGGATGCATGGGCCTGAGAGGTGATTCTTCATGATCTGGTGAGGGGAAGGGTTGGCTGGTAGATGTTGGTGGGGGATACCAGCTGAGTTTAATCTGTAGGTGAGCTTACCAGACCTGTGAGCCAGCCACTGGGCTCCACTGGCGAAAGGAATACTCTTGGTGGCTGTATGGGTGCAAGTTTATTCCCTATTACACTTGGCCTCCAGTTGCCCACCACTATTCCCCGACCAGGACTCTTCTCGCATTGGACCAATGACTCACGTGCAGTTGATGGGAGGGGGAACTTACCCCAAATTGCATCAGGATCACTCATACTTACCCCCTCTCATTTATAGAGCAAGACTTCTGTGTGAGCCTGGCACATGGTGTGGGATGGGGTGCCCAGATTCCAACATCTGCTATCACTTTCTGATCCCTATGTGTTCACAGAGACTGTAACTGGGGGATGCTTCACCTATCCAAAACTGTTCAGCATGTCTTCATCTAACAGTGGTTGGGTTCCTACTCTCTGCCTTACTCTGCAGGAGGGGTGCCAGTTTGCTGCTCCACAGTGGCTGTCTTGAATTCAATTTCAGTCAAATTCAGTACTTTAAAAAATATTTCACAAAAGGATACTTTTTCAGCATCTGTTGAATTTTTCAATGTAGTCCAAATAAAGGTGGAGATAAACGTTACACATTCTTTTGTAGAACAAAAATCAAAACTGTTTACTAAATGATCATAAAAACTTAATTGTATGAGATTCATTAAATGCAAAACCATGTTTGATGACATAGAGTTGGTATAGCAACAATTTTAAATGTCAACTTCTGTCAATGGTTTCCGTTGAAAAATATCACTTCCTATTTGACCACCATTAAACCAGACATAGCTTTCTTGATCTTTTTAGTTCATGTAAATTCTAGAAATGCAATGATATTGAAAATATTATTTCTTCATTTTCAGAATAAAATATTTATTATTGGAAAGTTCTAAGTAGATAATCTACCAAAAATTGTCCGTTTGGGTCTTGCAATTGCAGTTTACTTTGAGCACCTGAACCATTTAACCTCAGTTGCTCAGTTTGAGATTGAGCTAGTCACAAAGGAACCCAGAATCCTGATTTGTTGCCTCTCCCAAGTGATCCGTTTGACCATGAATATTTAAAAATTGACTTGAAAAAAAGAAGTGGATAGAGTAATTGAACTTCACTTTTTTGTTGCTATAGTTATTGGAACACAGCTATCAACTCTCAGTAGAGTTGGGGTAACTTGAATGATGTGGAACAATGAGAGAACCACATTGTCCATTATATGAGGAAAACAGGAATGCTTGCCCTATCTTAACACAATGAGAACTACAGTAGTGCCCCCTTGCCCGTGGTTTTGCTTTCCACAGCTTCAGTTATCCACAGTCAATCGTGGTCTGGAGTAGGTGAGTATATCCCACTAATGCATTTTGAGAGAGAAAGAATGAGAGAAAAAACACATTCACACAGCTTTTATTTCAGCACATTGTTGTAATTATTCTTTGTTGTTGTTAGTGCTGTTAATCTCTTACTGTACCTAATTTAGAAATAAAACTTCATCACAGGTGTGTATGTATAGGAAAAACACAGCACATTTGAGTTTGCACTATTTGCAGCATCAGGCATACCTGGGGGGGTGGTCTGGGAACATATCCTTTGTGCACATGCGGAGATTACTATACTAGAAAGTGATTTCTCGTGTGTTTTTCCTGAATAATAGGCCATTATGATTCAGTCACATTTTGCTCATGACCAGGACTTTGATGACAACAGCACAAGAAGTTTGTTCCCCAGCTCTAGTTTCTACTATTAAAATTGTGATTTCTAGCTGGGCTCGGTGACTCAGCCTATAATCCCGCGCTTTGGGAGGCTGAGGTGAGTAGATTGCCTGAGCCCGTGGGTTCAAGACCCGCCTGGGCAACTTGGTGAAACCTCACCTCTACAATAAACCAAAAAATTAACCGGGCGTGGTAGCGCGCACCTGTAGTTCCAGCTACTTGGAAGGCTGAGGCGGAAGGATCGCCAGAGCCCAGCAGGTTGAGGCTGCGGTGGCCGGGAGCATGCCACTGCACTCCAGTCTGGGTGACAGAGTGAGAATCCAACTCAAAAAATAATAAATAAATAAATAAATAAAATTGTGATTTCTGTAGGCCAGGCCTGGTGGCTCACACCTGTTATCCCAGCACTTTTGGAGGCTAAAGGGGGAGTATTGCTTAAGCCCAGGATTTCAATACCAGCCTGGGCAATGTAGTGAGATCTCGTCTCTACAAAAATTTAAAAAATAAAAAAATTGGCCAGGCATGGTGGTGCACGCCTATAATCCCAGTTACTCAGGAGTCTGAGGTGGGAGGATCACCTGAGCCCAGGAGGTTGATTCTGTGGAAAGCCATGGTTATGCTGCTGCACTCCATCCTGGTGAGACCCCCCCATACTTAAAAAAGAAAGTTGCAGTTTCCTGCTTGCTTCTATTTGCACTTGGTAGACTTTGTCCTTCTTAGGTGATAGGTTAGATGTGGGACATGGGAAGGGGCACTAATATGCTCTGGGGTGTCCCCAAGGAGGGAGCAGGACAGAAGGGGCCTGCCCACCTTGAGAGAATCTGTGCTCAGGCAAAATTACCAGGTGCTAGAAAACATGGAACAAAGCAATACTTCCTGTCACTCCACACTGTGCCTGCCTTTTCTTTTTAATTTTGCCTGTTTGTAAAACAGAACAATACCACTACTGCATCGTGTTGAGCTACAAATGCAACAAGTAGCATTCTAGAATGCTATCTGATTAGCGCCAGTGCCTGCTCAGATAACTCCATGACTTGAATATTTTGCTGTTTGAATGATTTTGTTTCTGATGATGCAAGTCTCGAGATATACAGATTCTTTACAAGATCACAGTGATACTGACTTTCCTTTGTTTTGTGATGAGGGCAAATTTCCTGTGGTTTATTTTTCCCATTTCAGATGAAACAGTATTCTTTCTTCCTCTTCTACTGGGAATATGGTAGTCTTCTCTGCCAAAGTTGTTAGGACATTTGTCCCTTTGAAATAGGCTGATATATAAAAAACAAAATATCAATATTGTATCACAGTAATGATTAACTGATATTTTTGTAGAAAAAATTTTTTTGGTGTCAGTACAACTGTAAAATCTAAAATAATGAGACAACACATTTTAACATTGAAGGAATGTGTAAAATAGAAGAACAAATGCAATTTAGATGAGCTCAAATGTGTAACACAATTCAGGTTGGTAATATTTCAGGAGGTTCAGCTACCTCATAGAAAATTAAATAACTGGATAATTTCCACACTAAGAATTATTTGAAAAATTTTAAAAATCCTATTTATTTGGGGTTTCTTATATCAAAGCTCATTTCACAGCAGGATATTGAGTTTGTATATATTTGTGTGTGTGTGCTTAATGGTAGTTATTTTTCAAAGCAAGAGTCTTTCAAGCCTTGCTCTAATCTCTCCAGCATCTAAAATGAGGTGGTGTATAACTCCCAGGTGGGCACTAAATATTAGATGTGTTGACACCGGCGTGGGTGTATGGTGGTAGTAGCAAGAAGAAAAATGATTTTACAGAATTTGTATGCTACAGAATTTAGGTGGGCTCAGCTGCTTTCATTTCCTTTCAAGAATAATATTTTGTTCAAAAGAAGAGGATTAAGTAAGCACCTTAAAAAAAGAGGCGCAATATATTGACAACATCTGGTTGAAGAGTTATTATAAAAAATAAGAGGATCCATGCCAGAAAGAGAATGGAGGGGGAGAATCTAATAATTAAATTTCTTGAAACGTGCCTGAAAAATTACAGGGATTTTCCCATTTAAATTTATCTTTTAAAAACTCCCTAAGGAGGCGGAGAATGGTTTCTGTTACAGCTGGTTAGAATTGCTGAGCAAATGTCTGGAAAAGAAGATTTTGTAACAATGTATTTTTTTAACATCAAATCACTTAAAAATCTGGGTTTGAAGCTGCCTTCTGATGGAGAGAATTGCCCTGTGGAGTAACCCGGCTGGGGCCGCTTTTCAGGGCTGTGTCACTGAGGATGCCAGTCACAGCTGCTGAATTCCCAAAGGGAGACCGAGGCAGCAGGAGGTGTGCTGAAACAGGGGAACTGGGTCACTTGACTAGACTTGGCACAGTCTTCACCTGCTTCAGAGTCAACAGAGCTGTGCTTCTCAAGCTCAGACCCATCAGGTGCCCCTGGATGGCTTCCAGACACAGGTTTCTGGGCTCTCCCTACTGGCAGAGTTCCTGAAGCATAGGCCTCAGCTGGGACCTAGGGACCTGCATTTCTAACAGGTTCCTGGGGAAGCTGATGCAGCTTGGCTACGCTTTGATAATTGCTACATGAGTGAAAACTTGGAGACAAAAATGGGGCACTCCTTTGTAGAGGTTTGGCAGCCAACCTCACGGCTGGACGGAAGAGGCATGGCTGTATATCAGTTGCTGGATACTGTGCCACAGCTGGACAGCCAGTCTTCTGTCTGACTCTGTGAGGTCAGTCATGGTATATCCATATTGCAAAATGACTCGTGCAGAACTGAGCTTCCTCAATGAACTTGCTCAGAATTTAAGCCAGGGAAGTCATCTCATCTGAATTTTGGCCCTTGTCTGTTTAGATTTGAAGCTCCCTTCACCTTTTCGCATCAAAATATACCTTGTGCCTGTTCTCAAGGTGTCATGATTTCCTCTTCTTTTTCATTTATCTTTGGAAAATCTTAAGTTTCTTGTATTTTTAGAAAGGAAAAATTTGATTTCCAGGATGATGCCCTGACCTGATGGTCCCCGCTATCAGGTAACGCAAATGTGTTTCATGGCAACTTTGTGCATGAGAAATGGTGATGCATGGTGTGATGGAAGAGCTGAAGTTCTGCCATGAGCTGACATATGAACAGAGAGGATGGGTGGACACTTCCAGCTGGTGTGAAATAGCTAGCAGGCTGTGAGCTGTACAAAAAGACTGGAGGCGCTGTTTCACATGATTGCAGTAAGTCTTTCCAAAAGGAAGTGATACCTCTCACATGTGTGTGCTTGTGTTTATTTTTACCCAAACTTGTGTCAAGGGGTTATGTATTATTATTTCTGTACAAAAGTTACTTGCTATTTCTATGTGAATTATTCACCCATTTATATTTAAGAGAGTAAATAATTTTAGCACCACTACAAGGAAATCACAGATTAAAAAAACAAACTATGAAATAGACTCATTCTGAGTCATGGCTCGCTTGCTTATTTATTTATTTGTTTGTTTGTTTGTTTACTTATTTGGAGTTGAGGTCTCACTCTGTCACCCAGCCTGGAGTGCAGTGGCATGATCATGGCTCACCTCAGTCTCAGCCTCCTGCGCTCAACCAAGCCTTCGCCTTAGCCTCGCAAGTGGCTGGGACTACATGCATATACCACCACAACTGGCTAGTTATTTTAAAGATTTTTTTTTTAGAGACGAGATCTCTCTGTGTTCCCTAGGCTTGGTCTCAAATTCCCAGACTCAGTCATCTTCCCATCTTAACCTCCCAAAGTGCTGAGATTGCAGGCATGAGCCACAGTGCCTGGCCCCAGTCATGACTTTTAGCCATTTAAAGTTGTTTGACTAGCGATATTTGTTTTGGTGAGGTAAAAATGTCACATTTAATATTTTGTTTAATATTTTAATTTGTGAAAATTTATTTCACTCTATCAAATATTTAAGTTCTCACTTAGCTATCACTTCAGTGTTTGTTATTAAATTTACTAAATTCAAGTAAAAATGTTGATACTAACCTGTGAGCATCTGGATGGCAGGGGCTGTGTGTTATTTATATTTTTATGACCAATATGGCATCCTGCATAGTGTCTTACATTTGCGAAGAACCAGTAAGTATTAACTGAACAAATGATAAAAAATGATTGTTTCTGCTGATTATAATCCTCTACTTCTTTCTTGCCCCCAAATATCTGTGAATTTTTTGTAACAGAAACATTTTTTGAAAGATGTTTGTTTCCAGTAAGAACTTGAACAAGTATGTTGTAAGTTTCATTTTATCTAAAAATGTATTAATAACTTTACATTATTGATTTTCCCTTCCAGGTATATTTTAAAATATGAGAAGATTATTATTTGTTGATATGTGATTTTATTGCAATTTGGCCTCTGCTTCTCTTACCCCTCCTCCTCCTGGGTCACATTTCTAGTTCAAATTATTCAGTAAAAGAGAGGCAAGATTTTTAAGATAGAACCTCTCCCATAGTGCATATCTTAACAGAGGAAGCTGCACCATGCACACTGAGGATTACCTCTCACTCGATGAGGGTGGGAATGGGCATGTGTTGAACTGAAAGTCAATTTGGGAGGATGCAGTAGAGCACGGTGTGACAGGTGTTAATGTCACTCCTGAAGGGAATAAACTAGGGGCCATAAAAATATATGTAGCTACTACTCATTGCAATATGCTGTGTTCCTGATTTACAGGGACATGTGAAGAGGAAAATGATGAAACTACATAAAGTTGTATATTCTGATAATTTAGGATTTAACTTTCTGTCTTGAACAACTTTTTCATGTGGAAAATCTTAACCTTAGATAGATATAATTTGTCATTCTTAACACTGCATATGAAAGTTTCTTGAAAATAAACTATTGTAGAAATCATGAAACACCAGCCAGAATTGTATTTTAATATTTTACAGATTTTACTCATAGAGTAAAAATTACATTGTTAGGTGTATAAGGGGAAGTAATAAGATATCTTTAAAAAATCTTGATGGTACTTGTTTGTTTCATAATTTATGGAAAACAGGGATTCTAAGACCACACATACACATCAAATCTGATTTACTTTTCTGTGAAATATAAGGGTACAGCTGATTTCTTTTAATTCTGGGAGCTTTTCATAGAAGACCCTTGCCTTTCTATAGATTACAAGTGAATAGACTCTGATTTCAGTTGATTTTATTTCATGTAAAACTATAACCTTCACAATTACGCAGCAATCTCAAACAACTTCTAATGGCTCACTATTTAAAAAATCATTTTTCTCTAAACTGTATTTATAGATAATAAGTGATCTGAAAAATATTTTTAAGCCTGTATTATCCTTCTCACCTATAAAAACGATTGTATAGGCCTCTATAAAAGTGGAGAGCATGGTAGTGCTAAAACACCGCATGGAGTTGAAAGACTAGGGACAGCCTGAAAGAGCATCTGTGGCTTGGGGAAAGAATATTGAGCAGTCAAGGGATTAATATCTATAATGCAAAAGAAAGTGCTTGCAAATCCAAATGGAAAAAAAAATGAAAAGAAGGACAGAATGCCAAGGTTTTAAATAGGAAATCTGGAGAAGGAATGACAAACATTGACAAGTGGATCATGCTCACTGTGGATCTGGGAATTGGGAACAAAACCAAGTACCTTCCTAAGACTAGTGACATCACTAAGCGTTGACAATGTCCAGCGCTGGCTTTCTCAGCTGGGTGGGAAAACAGTTCTTCACATCCTGATGGTGGGAGCGGAAACTGGTAAAGCTGTTCAGGCAGGGCAGTTTAGAGAGCAGCTTTTAGAACTAAAAATATGTATAATTGTTGGTGTAGCATTCAGATGCTAGGTATTTGTCTTAGAGAAATACACGGACATGTGCACTGTAGAACTGGACTAGCTAAAAAAAAAAAAAGTCTACTTATACCTGGGCACAGTGACTCATGCCTGTTATCCCAGCACTTTGAAAGGCTGAGGTGGGAGGATTGCTTGGGTCCAGGAGGTCAAGGCTGTGGTGACCAGTGTGCTCCAGCCTGGGTGACATAGTGAGGCTCTGATAAAAAAAAATAATAATAACTAACTCTAATGGTCACTGTTGTGGACTGATTGTGTCCCCCCAAAATTCTTACATTGAAACCCTAATGCCCAAGGTGACTATAGTTGGAGATATGGCCTACAAGGATTTAATTAAGGTAAAATGAGTTCCTAAGGGTGGGCCTTTATATAAGAGGGTTAGTATCCTTATAAGAAGAGACACCAGGCCGGGCTCGGTGGCTGAGCCTGTAATCCCGCGCTTTGGGAGGCCGAGGGAGTGGATTGCCTGAGCCTGCGGGTTCAAGACCCTCCTGGGGAACTTGGCGAAACCTCATCTCTACAATAAAAATCAAAAAATTAGCCGGGCGTGGTAGCGCGCGCCTGTAATTCTGGCTACTCGGAAGGCTGAGGCGGAAGGATCACTGGAGCCCAGCAGGTCGAGGCTGCGGTGGCTGGGAGCGGACACTGCGCTCCAGTCTGGGCAACAGAGTGAGACTCCAACTCAAAAAAAAAAAAAAAAAAGCTTACACCCTCTCTGTCTTTCCCTAACCACACATGCACACACACACAAGGTCACATGACCACACAGTGACATGCCAGCCAGAAACTTCATGTGCCAGACTTTATTTCTGAGACCACTGAGTTCTGTGAATGGATGGTGCACTATATCCTTGTTGAGAAGAAATCATTTTGTTAAACTGAGATAGGATCTTACTATGTTGCCCAGTCTGATCTTGAACTCTTGAGCTCAAGCAGTCCTCCTGCCTCAGTCTCCCAAAGTGCTGAGGATACAAGCGTGAGCTACTGTGCCCTGCCTGGGAAGAAATAATTCTTATATACCAGAACATTCTGACTTCCTAAAAGGTGTTCAATTCCCTGAATCACAGAGAATATGCCTGGCCACCCTTCCCCTTCACCTCTTCCTCTGACTGTAGATGAAAGGAGGGATCTACAGAGTCATAGACCTTGGGACCTTTCCCTTCTTTTAAAATATACTGCATATTTTACAATAGTCAGATTTTAAGCTTTTTACTGTTATTATAAAATATGTATGCACAATTTTAGTAATAAACATTCCATATAGTCACCACACAGATTAAAGAATAGACCGTTACCACATTTTTCTGTATCCTTAAACTATATTTTAAGTACATTTGTTTCTTTTTTTCTTCTTTTTTAAAATTATTTTTTATTATAAAGATGTGGGGTGCCGGGCTCGGTGGCTCAGCCTGTAATCCCGCTCTTTGGGAGGCTGAGGTGAGTGGATTTCCTGAGCCCACGGGTTCAAGACCCGCCTGGGCAACTTGGCGAGACCTCATCTCTACAATTAATCAAAAAATTAGCCGGGTGTGGTAGCACGCACCTGTAGTTCCAGCTACTTGGAAGGCTGAGGCGGAAGGATCGCCGGAGCCCAGCAGGTCGAGGCTGCAGTGGCCGGGAGCAGCCACCGCACTCTAGTCTGGGCGATAGAGTGAGACTCCAACTCAAAAAAAAAAAAAAAAGATGTGGGGTATAATTCAGGGTTACATATACAAACACTGATTATGCAGGTACCCTTGTTGATGAGGTATGCCCTTCCCTCCCCTAGCAGTTTCCCTCAACTGCCAATCCCACTTCCCCCTCCCCTGACAGTTTCCCATTACTACCAAATGCTTTCTTATAGTTTTATAATTATTCAAGGTCTGCTTATGGGTGC
>CAUYQG010197060.1:0-28133 GCA_963574415.1 Tarsius wallacei
TACATTTTTATGTGTCCTACTACTCAGTGGCACACTCCCTGCAATTAGAAATCTATTTGCCGGGCTCGGTGGCTCAGCTTGTAATCCTGCGCCTTGGGAGACTGAGGTGAGTGGATTGCCTGAGCCCGCGGGTTCGAGACCCGCCTGGGCAACTTGGCGAGACCTCGTCTCTACAATAAATCAAAAAAAATTAGCTGGGTGTGGTAGCACGTGCCTGTAGTTCCAGCTACTTGGAAGGCTGAGGCAGAAGGATTGCCGGAGCCCAGGAGGTCGAGGCTGCGGTGGCCGGGAGCGGCCACTGCACTCTAGTCTGGGAGACGGAGTGAGACATCAACTCAAAATAAATAAATAAATAAATAAATAAATAAGTAAAAATAAAAATAAAAAAAGAAATCTATCCTACTGTTCTCAATCCCCCATCACACCCAGCACAGTGGTATGGAGCTTATTAACATACCTTTTTACCCTCCTCCTGACAATCTTAATTACTCTGATGCTCTAAGTCTGGTTAGTAACTTTTCTAAAGGTACTAAAAGGAAATAGAACATGCTTAATTAATATTTGTCTACTCTCCCTGCCATTAAAAAAAAAAAGAAGCTGGTGATTACTTTTTTTTTTTTTGAGTCGGAGTCTCGCTCTGTCACCCAGGCTGGAGTGCAGTGGCACACTGGCAGCCACCACAGCCTCGACCTGCTGGGCTCAGGCGATCCTTCTGCCTCAGCCTTCCAAGTAGCTGAAACCACAGGCGTGTGCCACCACATCCAGCTAATTTTTTTTTAATTTATTGTAAAGATGAGGTCTTGCCAAGTTGCCCAGACTGATCTCCAACTCGTGGGCTCAGGTAATCCTCCCACCTCAGTCTCCTAAAGTGCTGGGATTATAGGCATAGGCCACCGTGCCTGGCAAATTACTTTTTAAGATTTAAGTGAATGCTAGACCCAGATGAAACTCTGGAATGATATGGAGGTACTATTTCAAGTCAGTCAAGATAAAGTCACTAAGTAGGGCTGACTAGCCAATTGGAAAATGAATCACACATCATGTGGAAAACACACCACTCTTTATATCAAAATAAATTTTAGACAGAATAAAAAGTTAAATATTAAAAAGTAAAACTACTGGTCAGGTGTGATGGCTCACACTTATAATCCCAGAGCTTTGGGAGGCTAAGGCAGGAGGAGGATCACTTGAGGGTAGATGTTTGAGACCAGCCTGGACAGCACAGGAAGACCCCATCTTTATTTATTTATTTTTATTATTTATTATTTTTTTTTGAGTTGGAGTCTCACTTTGTCACTGCAGCCTCAACCTGCTGGGCTCCGGCGAGCCTTCCAAGTAGCTAGAACTACAGGTGCATGCTACCACGCTCGGCTAATTTTTTTGATTTATTGTAGAGATGAGGTCTCACCAAGTTGCCCAGGCGGGTCTTGAACCCACAGGCTCATGCAATCTACTCACCTCAGCCTCCCAAAGCGCTGGGATTACAGGCTGAGCCACCAAGCCCGGCTATGACTCCATCTTTTAAAAAAAAAAATTTTTTTTTAATTAGTCAGCTGTGTGATACACTCCAGTAGTCCTAGCTACTCAGGAAGCTGAGACAGGAGGAGTGCTTGAGCCCAGGAGTTTGAGGCTGCAGTGAGCTATGATTGCACCATCATACTCCAGTCTGGGCAACAAAGCAAGACCCTGTGTGTGTGAGGGGGAGCAGAGAGGGGGGGAACTATAAAAGTTCTAGAGAAAAATAGCGATTTTTAAGAGAATTTCTAAATAGTGATATCTTGAAATGAATAAAGCTTTTCTAAGGATGACCCCAAACCTAGAAATCATAAAAGGAATAGAGAAATATAACTACACAAAAATTTTGGGAAAAAAAGTATCGCAAAGTCAAACATAATGGTAAATTAATTGCCATTTTATTAAAATAAATAGTAATAGACTCTAGAAAATTAATGAGAGCAGGGCGCAGTGGCTCACGCCTGTAATCCCAGCACTTTGGGAGGTGGATACAAAAGGATTGCCTGAGTCCAGGGGTTCGAGACCACACAGCGAGACCTCGTCTCTATAATAAATCAAAAAGTTAAGCCGGGCTCGGTGGCTCAGCCTGTAATCCCGCACCTTGGGAGGCTGAGGTGAGTGGATTGCCTGAGCCCACGGGTTTGAGACCTGCCTGGGCAACTTGGCGAGACTTCATCTCTACAATAAATCAAAAATTAGCCAGTCGTGGTGGCGCGCGGCTGTAGTTCCAGCTACTTGGAAGGCCGAGGCAGAAGGATTGCTGGAGCCCAGCAGGTTGAGGCTGCGGTGGCCAGGAGCGGCCACTGCACTCCAGTCTGGGCGACAGAGTGAGACTCCAACTCAAAAAAAAAAAAAAAAAAGTTAGCCGGACATAGTAGTATGCACCTGTATTTCCAGCTACTTGGAAGGCTGAAGCAGAAGGACCACCTGAGTATCTTTTATTGCTATTTATAAACAGTTGCAATGACCATCCTTCCTTCCTCCCAACATACACACACACACACACACACACGTGTCTATATCTTTATACACTCATGTAAGTATCTCTGTAGTATAATTACAGTGGAAACGAAAAAAATCAAAGCCTGTGTCAAAATTTCTGATTTTCCAATTCTGTGAAAATAATAGAATAAAGAATCTGTAGCATCTTGAAAGTGGCATTGCACTACAGCATCATCTCCAGCAATAATGCTCATTATAATCAACCAGGTTAAACAATAAATACAATTTCTTCACTTTCAAAAACCTCTGGAGCTTTCTGAAAGCCTACTGATTACATTGCAAACTTCAATTCCAGGAACACAGAATGAGGCATAATTTATTTGTGAGACACTAAGAGCATTTCCAAAATTATCCTGTTCTTTATTCTACAACAGGATGTTTCCCTATTTGTTTTTTTTACTCTATATTTATTCTGAAACCCAAAATGATGGGAGCAAGTAAAATGATGTGAACAAAAGGGGAGGCAGGCTAGAAAGCTATATTCAGCAATGACAACTGAAATTAAACACACACACACACTGCTGAGAGTCTAAAATCCCAGAAAAAGTTCTTAGGATTGTTGCTGGATATATAACAAAGTAATTCCAAGAATTGAAGCATATTCTCTGTATTTTGTCAGCTTCGTGGGAGGCTGGAAAATTAAGTGGGCAGAAAAAAATGATCTAACCCGAGATTAAGATAAAGAGCATGCAAGAGATATAATTAAAGAAACTTTTAAAAACAGGAGACAGAATTGTAAATACAAGTCTAAACAGTCAAAGAGCTGATGGGAACTGTGGTGAGTCAACTGCCCCACTTCCCAGCCTATTCAATTTTCATGAGAGTAAAAATGGCTTTTCTTTATTTCTTAGATGAGATCAGAGAATCTTTTGTTCATGCTCTGGCAGAACCTACATAATATGCTGACCTCTAGCTCGTAATCAAAGCAGCCAAAATATCACACGGGTCCTAGAAATATCTCTGATATGGTTTCATAGAAGACTAACTCAACATTAAAATGTTTAAAGGATTTTTTTTTTAACCAGAAGTCAGACAAGGAGAGACAAAGAACATTAGAGAAACTCAATAGGTTACACTTTTCTTTTTCACATCATGGAATTCTTTGCCTCAACACAAGAAAGGAAAGAATAAAGGAAGGAATGAAGGGAGGAAGGGGAATGGGAGGGTGGGTGAGGGGAGAGAGAAAATAACTCAAAAATCTTAGACTTAAGAGATTTCAAACACCCAACCTAAAATTAACATAAAGATACATATAATATGAAATATATAATTAGACAAAGTTCAGAAAAGGAGAGTGGATTGTTTTTGGCCGGAATTCAGAAGTTCAGATTTCTAAGATAAGACAGTCTGCTTTTGGACATTACATTCTTTCACTTGAAATGTTGGAAATCCATTTCAGCAATGCTGAGAAGTATCATGTGTCAAAAGTATTTTGTTAAATGTCTTCCAAATGCCATGCATCTAATGAAATTTGGCATTTAACAAGCATCTGAAGGGGGAAAAAAAATAAAGGCTGGTCCAACATCTTCAGGACTACATTACTATGCCAGCAAATATAAATCATTTTCAAAGGTCCTCTTAAGTCACACAACCATGGCACAAAGACTCAAGAACATGATCCAGAGTTGGTCAGCTAACTACTTTTGTAAAAGGATGAATAGTAAATACTTTAGAGTTTGCGGGCCATATGGTCTCCGCCACAACTATTCAACTCTGAGGTTATATTACAAAAGCAACCATAGTTAATACATAATGACTAGGCATGACTATATTCCAATAAAACTTTATTTACGGACACCGAAATCTGAATCTCATGTGTCATGAAATGTTATTCTTCTTTCAGTTTTTTTTTTCCTTTGCAGCCACTTAAAAATAAAAGCCATTCAATACAAAAACAAGCAATAGGCCAGACTTGGCCCACTGGTCATAGTTAGATAACCCCTGATCTAGGCAATTGAATCCAGCAGAGATATTTAAGCCATTTCACAAAATATCAGTCATTACTAGAGAAAACCAGTCAGGTGGGAAGGCTTCACTTTTCTATACACAAAGTTATCAGAAGGCAGTTTCTGTTGAAATAATTTAAGAAGTGGGGAAAAGTCTAACAAGGAAATTAACCATAAAGAACAATCAGTAAGGTCTCTGAGGAAAAACTCCAGAGGTCTAGGAAACAGTCCTATAGTCCATGGAGTTCTCCATTTGGTAAACTAATTTTACATGACTTTTATAGGAAGAAAGAAAACAGCAATTTAATAATCAAGTCAAGGGAAGAATGGCAGAGAGAACCACAAGCTCCAAACAGGCTACAGATTCAGGGGCAGGGTCATAAAATGACCTCTGAAAATGAAACTAGTATCATCAAATAATAAAACCAGGCAGGTGCGGTGGCTCACGTCTGTAATCCCAATACTTTGGAAGTCCGAGGCAAGAGGATTGCTTGAACCCAGGAGTTTGAAACCAACCTAGGCAACATAGCAAGACTTCGTCTCTAAATTAAAAAATTAGCCAGGCATGGTGGCACAAGCCTGTAGTGTCAGCTATTCAGGAGGCTGAGGCTGCGGTGAGTCACGATCATGCCACTGCACTACAGCCTGAGTAACAGAATGAGACCCTGGCTCAAAATAATAATGTTGATGAAATTAGCTGTGCACAAGCCTGTAATCCGAACACTTTGGGAGACTTAGGCAAGAGGACTGCCTGAGTCTAAGGATTCAAGATCAGCCTGGCCAACATAGTGAGACCTAGTCTCTACAATAAAAATAAAAAAATTAGCTAGGCGTGGTAGTGCATGCCTGTAGTTCTGGCTACTTGGAAGGCTGAGGCGGAAGGTTTGCGGGAGACCAGCAGGTCTACACTGGGGTGGGTGGCCATGAGTGTGCCACTGCACTCCAGCCTGAACGATGGAGTAAGACTTCAACTCAATAAAAAAAAAAAAAGAAAGAAATTAGCTGTGCACAAAAGTAACCTATCAAAAGAAAGAGGTGATTTGTAAGCCTGTTGCTAATGAGAAGGATGCCTCAAAAATCTCGTGAGACACTAAAAAACAAATAATCTGAGCGCTAACGAAACATATTAATCTATGGCAACGTCATAACAGAAGAATGGAGGTCCACATAGAAAGTGGAGAAAGACAAATAATGTGTCAGTGTTTCTCTAAAGGACTGGGCAGAAGGAGCACCCTGGCCTACTCTGTGGACCCATCTTGCCTAGGAGAAAGATGCATGCATCTAGCTATTCTACTGTGCTCTCCACTCATCTATACACTTCTGGTTTCCTAGACTTTCCTACTGAGAATGGACACTCTGGCCAGGCCACCCCAGTGTCTCTTATGCTTTGCAGTTGTATCTCTCCTTACAAATTAAGAAGCTGGTATCCATATGTCTCTAATAACTTTGATAAGCATGAACAGTCTACAGGAATCTCTTAATCATAACCATAGATGAATTAACTTAAAAAACATCACTGTCCTCCCATGAGCTTTCTGATATTGTAAACTGAGGATGAGGCAGTGAAAAATACCACAAAGGGACACACATCCATATGAGGCCACCTTGGTCTACCACTAACTGGTCTTACTCTCGTTTTACTGTCCTTAAAGCAGAGGGTATGACAGTCAAAACACTGAGCTTTGGAGTCGGACTGTTTGAACAAACTCCTCCTCCATCACTTCCTAAGGTTTCCTAAACTCCCTGATTTCAGTTTCTTCACGTTGTAAGACAGAGACGAAGGAGAGATATACCTACAAGAGTTACTGGGAGTATTAAAAGAGAGAATGTGTTTGGAGTGCTTGGTACAATGTCTGGCACCTAGAAAGCACTCAACAAATGGTGTTCTATTTTGTTACTACCATTGTTATTATTATTATAATTTTTTAAAGAGACAGGGTTTCACTCTGTCACCCAGCCTAGAGTACAATCATAATTCACTATAACCTCAAACTCCTGGGCTCAAGTGATCCTCCTGCCTTAGCCTCCTGAGTTGCCAGGACTACAAGCATACATGCCCACACCTAGCTATTTTAAAAAAATTTTTTGTAGAGACTGGTTATCACTATATTGCCCAGCCTGGTTTTAAACTCCTGGCCTCAAATGATCCTCCTATCTTGGCCTACCAAAGGGCTGTGATTACAGGCTTGAGCCACCATGCCTGGCCTATTTTTTTATTAACTGTAACAATGGTGGTTAAACTATTTTGCTGAACACACTGGTTGTAGCAATATTCCACTTCACTCACAGCAGCCTTCCTCTTTATCTGAAGCTCTAAAGAGCTTCTTAAGGCATTACATTAATTCCAATTCAAGGCTCCAACCAACTTCTTCACAAGCTCTTCAGCCAAGGTACAGAACTGCTCCTCCTTCAACAGCCACTATCTTGACCACACAAGCGTACTTGCTCAATCTCATTCCCAATTTCCAACTGGCCTCATAAATCATGTCAAGCACTCAAACTTTCCTCTCTCTTTCTTTACTATAAAATAAGAGTTCTCCAATATTATAGTAAGTTACCACTTATTAACTCCCGATGTAAAGAGTAACATTCCTTTACATCCAGTAGATATATAGATAGACAAATTGCCATCAGGAAAATACCCATTAAAACTACAATAAGATGACACTTTTACCCAATAGAATGATTGTAACTTTTTAAAGTCAGGGTCTTGCTCTGTTGCCCGGGCTGGACTTGCAGTGGTGTGATACCAGCTTACCATACCAGCTCACCACACCCTTGACTTCCTGGGTTTAGGTGAAACTTCCTCCTCAGTCTCCCAACTAGCTGGGACTACAGGCATGCACTACCATGCCCAGCTGATTTATTTTGTTTTTTGGGGGGTTGGAGTCAAAAAGTTGGTGGTACACACCTGTAGTTCCAGCTATATGGAAAGATGAAGCAGAAGGATCACCTGAGCCCAGCAGGTTGAGGCTACAATGGCCATGAGCATGCCACTGCACTCCAGTCTGGGCAAGACAAGAGAGACTCTGACTCAAAAAAAAGAAAAAGAAAAACAGTCTGGCAACTCCTCAATAGTTAAATACAGAGTTATCATATGATCCAGCAATCTACTCCTAGGCATATGGTTAAGAGAACTAAAAACAGATCTACACAAATGTATACAAATGTTCAGTTGCATTATTCAAAATAGCCAAAAAGTAAAAACAATATAAATGTCCATTAACTGCTTAATGAATTAATGTGAACTATCCATATAGTGGAATACTATTTGGGAATAAAAGGGAATGAAGTACTGACACATGCTACAGAATGGAAGAACCTTGAAAACACGCTAAGTAAAAGAAGTCAGTTATAAAAGAGTGTAAATTGCATGATTCCATTTATACAAAATGTCCAATTTGGCAAATCTACAAAGACAAAAGGCAGATTAATGGTCCCTAGGAACTGGAGAGATTGGGAAGAAATGAAGAGTGACTGTTAATGGGTACAGGATTTCTTTTTGGGATGATGAAAATGTTCATCAAATTCATAGTGGTCATGGGTATACGACTCTGAATATACTAAAATCCACTGATTGTACACATTAAATAGGTGAAATGTATGGTATGTAAATAATATCTCCACAAAGCTGTTATGTGATTAGAAAAATATTTACCAAATGAACAGGGACTTGGAGATAAGTGCTGAGTCCCCTGGCAGCAGTAGGAAACTTGGGAAAACAAACTACCCAGCAAACTCAAAAACGGGCTTAAGTGTGTCCTCAGAACCACAGAATGCAAATTTATTTTAAAAAGCCACTCAAACATCTGTTAGCCTTTTATGTGACTCCAAAGCATTTTCATTATCCGGGTTATAGACTTTATGAACACAATTATCTTACAAATACACATTTAATTTTCTTGTAGTCTGATGACCCCTTATATCATACATAACTTGTATTATATAAGCTACAAAGCTGGTCATACCTAACAAATGTTAATTCATTTATTTACTCAACAAATATTTACTATATGCCTACTGTGTGTCAAGCAATGTCCTAGTGTCAAGGATGGAAAGATGGCTGAGGTGCAAGACCTGCTCTCAAGGAGCTCACAGCATAGTGAACTGAGAGCTACAATGTGAGAGGAGAACATTCTGATGTGTGTGGCTGCAAATGAAATAAACTCCTAATAAATGTGCTTTAATGAATTAAGATGATGATATAAAATAATTATAGGGCAATGACCATTAACCCTGCAGTGAGCCATCCTCCTAAGGAGCAGCCTACCTGTTGACATGCTCCTCCCAGTCCTCTGGTGGGGGAGGGGCATCTGCATCCGTCCTGGCAAAGATGACATGCCGTTCACACTCATTCATCACGCTGCGTGCCTTCTGATTGTCATAGAGCGGCACAGGGGTTGATGTGACTGTCTCCACGTCTATTGGGACATCTGATTCACTGTAAACAGGTGAAGAAATAGGACCAGGCCACACATTCTTCACAAAACACTGGTGTTTAACAATCATCTGGTTGCCAAAAAAACTCTTTAATATAAGTTGGCTTTAAATTATGCATAAGTACACTATATTCACAAGAAAATTTTGACCCAAAGTCATCTTTCCTACACTTGTCTAGCTCTCTACCCTCTCTGACATGCTGTATGTGCTAGAAGAACACAAAGTCATTTTAAAATGAGTCTATACAAAAAATGACAAACAGCAGTTTTTTTCAGACAAGTATATTCCATAAGCAAATAGTTGACTCCCTAAAAACAGTGTCCAATACAGTAGCTATAAGCCGCACATTAATTAATTAACATACAGTAGCTGTAAGCCACTACTTACATAAATTTAACACTTCACATTCAGACGTCCTCTCTGAAGGGGCTTCGCAAATCTAGCAAACCACTTGGATATCCCCCCTCAGGGGGACATAAAGAGATTGCTGGTGATTATACAGGACAAAGGTATACAAGCCCAAATTTTTCAAAGATGATGTTTCCTTGAAGCTTTCCATTCAAAAACAATGAAAAACCTATGTCCCACTTGAAATCTGTCAAGCTTCTGATCAAGCAGTTGAGAAGTGGTTTTCAGAAATTACAAGTATGTCCTCCCACATTACCTTCAAACAACAGCCTGGACAATAAATTACGTATTATTAATGTGGGAGGAAGAAAATGAGACTGCACTGTCTGCTCGAATAGAAAACACCAGGTAGATGTCAAACAAATTACTACTGCACATTTATCAATGAACTTGCAAGGCATGTCAGTGACTGTTTCACACATCACCGCACGTTAGAAAGATATAAGATGTAAAATTTTGACTTTTTGGTCATAAATAAGTTCCTCAATGTCCAAAATTGCATTATAAGTCAAATATCATTATAATGTAATAACTGGTTTCAATACTATACTTTAATATGAAGTGATTTGCTTTTCACTATTTTGTAAAAAAATGCGATCAAGTTGTTGGTTGGTGATCTGTGAGATATCTCCAAGTGCAAAGGGTTGGAACTTATTTAGGACACACACACACAAAAAAATCAAAATTGTATATCTTATACTTTTCTAACGTATGATGTGTGAAACAGTCACCAATATACATTGCAGATTCATTAATACATGCTGTAGAACAGTAATTGGACATCTTCCACCTGGTGTTTTTCTATTTGAGTAAACAATGTAGTTTCTTTTCTTTCTCCCACATTAATAATAATTTATTGTCCACTCTGCTGTTCGAAGATGTGGAAAGATGTACATCTCATTTGAATGAAAAACTTTAAGGAAACAGTTTTGAAAAATTACACTTACATAAGTTTGTCCTGTATAATCCACCAGCAATGTCTTTTTTTTTTTGAGTTGGAATCTCACTCTGTTGCCCAGGCAGGAGTGCAGTGGCACACTCATGGCGACCATAGCCTCGACCTGTTGGGCTCAGACGATCCTTCCACCTCAGCCTTTCAAGTAGCTAGAACTACCGGTATGCACCATCATACCTGGCTAATTTTTTTTATTTATTGTAGAGAGGAAGTCTCACCAAGTTGCCCAGGCTGGTCTCGAACCCGTGGGTTCAGGCAATCCTCTCACCTCAGCCTCCCAAAGTGCTGGGATCATAGGCATGAACCACTGTGCTCAGATGCCAGCAATGTCTTCATGTCCCCTGAGAGGGGACATTCGAGTGGTTTGCTAGATTTACGATGTACCCAGAGAGGGGACATCCAAGTGCAAGGGGCTAAACATTCAGTTCTTTAGTCATATTAGCTACATTTCAAGTGTTCAACAGATATATGCAGCTGCCAGCTACTGTACTGAACACCCCAGGTACAGAACATTTCTATTATTGCAGAAAGTCCTGTTGAGCAGCACTGGTCTAGAGTTTTAAATTATTCATACAAACTTTCCCCTTTGCCTGCAAGTCAACTGGTAATTAATCACAAGCTTATAAAAACCTGTGGTTACATAAGACGTATCACCTAGAATGCAGGCACTGTCACTATTTAACTCACTTTGCTCAGTCTAGAACGTAAACAAATAAATGAACAATTGAAAGTTCTTTCATATTTTTAAATGATGTTAATGAAATCCTGGTGCCCTGAGGGTCCTTCCCTACATCATGGTATGTTGCATCAACTGTGTCACCCAAAACGCTATGCCAAAAAAACTGATCTACTGCCTATTTAGCAAACATCATGTTGACTTTTTGACCTCAACAATTTTACTACATCCATTCCAATGACTGGAATAATTACATCATTATGAAACAAAGTGAAATAATGTGCAGCTGGATTTGGTGGTGGGCAAAAGAGCTAATTATCTTCTCTAGACCAGACATTGGGTTAGGCACTTGGATACGTATTCCTAAAAGAGAACTCTTGATTTCACCATCCCAAACCTATCCTCCCCTAGTCTTCCCTAACTTATATCTCAAGTCAGAAATCTAAGAGTCACCCTAATTTTACCTTTCCCCTTAACTCTGGCTCCTCTTGCCAGTTCACCATGGCAGGTTCTATCAGCTTTACCTATGAAATATACCTCAAGATCATCTATTTTTCTCCATTTGTACTGTTCCTGTGCCTATCCAAGCTATCATTTCTGCTCAGCTCAGTCAACTACAATGGCCACCTAGCTGGTCTTCCAAATTCCACTCCTGCGCTATAATCTACTCAGCAAAAATCCAAAGTGAAGGTTTTAAAATATAAATTGGATTTCTAGCTTAAAATCCTCCAGTAACTTCTTACCACTCTTAGAATCAAATTCCTACATTATATAGCTTCTGCCAACTTCTCCCTACCTCCCACTTATACCACTACTGTCACCCTATTTTGGTCACATTGGCCTAAAAGAGTTCTTAAAGCATGCTAAACTCTCATCTTCAAGGCCTATATATGGAGACAGAAATTACAAAAGGAAATAACTTTCTAAGTACCAAGAAAACCAACTGTACAAATTCTCACTTTAAGAAAATGTCATGAGATATGGTCACAGTACTTTTTTTTTTTTTTTTTGAGTTGGAGTCTCACTCTGTCACCCAGGCTGGAGGGCAGTGGCATGCTGCTCCTGGCCACCGCAGCCTCGACCTGCTGGGCTCAGGTGATCCTTCCACCTCAGCCTTCCAAGTAGATGGAAATACAGGCATGCGCCACCATGCCCGGCTAAATTTTTATTTATTGTAGAGATGAGATCTCACCAAATTGCCAAGGCTGGTCTCGAACCCGTAGGCTCGACAACCCTCTCACCTCAGCCTCCCAAAGTGACACAGGACTTTCGATATCAGCAACTTACATAGCAAAGAAAAGATTTCAAACACTATTTTAAAGGTTCTTTTCAGTTATGCCCTAAGCCTGAGACACCAGGATTATGCCAGCTCATTCCCTAAAGTTGCAGATCCTGTGCCCTGCACAATCAAAAATGACAACAAAATGCTTACTTCATTGGGAAATGAAATAAAAACCTGCTATTCTACAGTGTTTAAAACACATCCATCATAGTACCTGTAACTCATTAAGGCTCTTGGGGGGGTGGAATCTAAAGAAGCAAAATACAAGATCTCTAACCGGCTTGGCGCAGTGGCTCATGCCTACAATCCCAGCACTTTGGTAGGCAGAGGCGAGGATTACCTGAGTCCAGGGGTTTGAGAGCAGCCCAGGCAACTTGGTGAGACCACATCTCTACCATAAATCAAAAATTAGCTGGGCGTGGTGGTGAACGCCTGTAGTTCCAGCTACTTGGAAAGTTGAGGCGCAAGGCTGAGGCTGCAGTAGCTGTGATTGTGTCACTGCACTCCAGCCCGGGCAACAGAGCGAGATGCCTATTCAAAAAAAAAAAAAAAAATTTCCAAATAGGTTTATTTAGGTCCATGTAACTGTATCATATATCAGGTAGTATAATAAGTTTATAAAACTTCCTTACCTACAATGTAAGCTGGCAAAAAATATAATTGGGCCTAAGAAGGGTCTAGATTATGTGGCAGTTCTGTAACAAAGAGAGAAAGCAAAGTCTTGGGAATTTGCTAATAATTATTGTGTGTGAAGCCAGGAAAACAAAAATACATTACTATAAAAAGGCTATTGGTGCCACTGTCAAGCTGACACTGGACTAAATGATAAGAAGTCTTATCCTGGATGGCAATTTTCAAAAATCAACTTTTCAATCTTTTTCTCCGCCAGGTTAAGTAATCTTCTTCGATTTCCTCTTTCCACACAAGTCCTACTATCTAAGTGCAATAGCTTGTCTGCTTTCCTTTGTGCTCCTTGCTTTCCTAACTCTTGTTAGAGATCTCTTGTGCAGATGTCCATATTCTGGCCTGATATCCTTATGCTGCTTAACAGAGATGCCTGAATTAAACATCCAAGCTCCTCAAACAATCTCCCACAATTACCCCCAAGAAAATCTTCTCTAAATCTCCATCTGATCACTGCCCAGTTCGAAGAAGCCAAACTCACATGGTACTTTCATGCTGCCTCCGGGGAGTGACAAAGAGCATGCGGGTGGGGCGGGCACTACTGGCATCTGGATGGGCACTCCATGGCTTGGCATAGCTATGATCCAGGAAAACCAGGTCCAGTTCCCTTTCGTGCACTGAAAGCTGGAAGAGCAGTGAGGTGCCCATGCGACGAGCTGAAGTCTGGAAATCCCTCTCCCCACCCCGGTGGGCCATGTCAGTGGAGGGGCTGCAAGTCAAAGCATGGGTCTCTGCATGCTCGTACCTGCAGGGAAAAGTTTCCATTTCAGTCACAATGTTCTAAACTTCTCACGACCTAGATCATCTAACTTGCTGACTTTGGTGATCTACAATCTTCCCTACTGAGTATCCATTACACAGCCGCGGGGAGGGTTCCTGAACTCCCACACCACCACCAACAGAAGGCCACGGTGCCACGAGCTCCTCCACACTCTATCTCCATCTCCACCTCGACAAAACTCGCTAACCGGAAAGTTGACCCTCTCCAGGATTCACAAAGACCTCATGTCGTTGGGCAAACACTAAGCTTGCTGGGCCAACACCACAATTTCCTAGGAGGACGGGAAGGGCTTTGGCAAACAGGAATCTCAGATGGGAATCCTTCCAAAGCTAAGGATCTCTGTTGCTTTCCACCGTTCTCTAAAGAGAAGGTGACGGGGCACTGTCCGCAGCTGGAGCCCGGGCACCCCAAAAATGCCGGGCATGCGGGCCTCAGGGAAGCCAACCCCAACGAGGGCTCCATTTCCTTCACGTCTCCCGCTTTATGGTAAACAAAAGTCTTGCAACCAATTCATGACGTTCCCGAGTTTTAAAAACAGAAAAATGAGACCCTAGAGCGCCCTTCCTCCCCCATCGCCCTCGCCAGAGGCGTCCCCGGCAAACCGCCCAGCCCTCCCGGTCCCCCCCAGGGGTTCCCGCCACGGAGCCCGGAACGGCCTGTCCGGGAGGCAGGGCTTACGACTGGCATTTGACAGACGAAAAGCGACTGAAGGGACTTGGCCGAGGTCACCGACAGTTCGCGACGAGGAGGAGCCGCCCGGCCCCCGCCTCCCGCCCGCTCCCCCAGGCCGCACTCGGCGCCCGCGTCACAGCGGCCCGGGCGCGGCCCCCGCCCGCCTGGCCCAGGCCGCCGGCTCCAGCCCTCGGGCCCCGCATGGCCTGGGAGCCAGGAGGCCCCAGCTGAGAGCCCCGCTCGCCCCAACCGCGGCCGCGACCGCCACGACCCGCCACCCCCACCCGGGCCGACCCTCCTCTCACCCGCGGTCGTCGAGCCGCGCGCTGGGCCCGGGCCGACCCCTGTGCGCGTGCGCGTTACCGCCTCCACGCCCCGGCGCTCCGGTCACGGGGCAAAACGCGGAAGCGGATCGCTGCCAGGAAGGGAGGGGCGGTAAGCGGCAAAGCCCGGAACGGATGAAGGCCAGAGGATGAGACGGGAGGGGGAAGCCGAGCACGCAAGCGCGCTCCGAGGCAGAACGTCAGCACCGAGAGCCGACGTTCTGCAGTCCCACTCCTCCGGAGGCTGAAGCGGAAGGGTCGCCTGAGCCCAGTAGGTCGAGGCCGCGGTGATCGTGCCACTGAACTACAGCTTGGGCGAGGGCGAGGGCGAGGGCGAGGACGAGGGCGAGATTACCCCTAAGACAAGTAAAAATAAAATAAAAATTAAAGGCTGCTATGAACCTAAAACTGCTCTAAAAGTTAACGTTATTAAAAAGACATAAAGGAAAAAGAAAAGAAACATTTATCCAGAGCTTTGCTGAGTGTTGTTGGTTCCCACTGAGATAAATCAAGACCCCCCACTCTGAAGGAATTTAAGGAATAAAGGGAAGGCAGAAACCAGACTTGGAGGGGATTAGACTTAGCTTCCTTGCTGTAGGACCCCAGCAAGCAAGACCTCAGCGTCCCCTCATCTCTAAATGAGCAAATACCTACTTCACTGTCTTGCAGGGAAAATGAAATGGGGTAATAATGCACAGTTACCTAGCATGACATAAATTTCAAGATGGTTATTACCATTAGGGACCCCAGAGTGCTCTAGAAGAAAGATTTCCTGCCAAAGGGGTGGGGAGGTGTCATGAGGAGGAAGTCACATAAGGCTGGACTCTGAAGGACCAGGCCACTGCAGACAGAGGGATGGAAAGGTAGTGAGGGCCCATGCAGAGGTAGCAAATAGACCAAATACAACCCAACACCATTTTCTTCGGCCAACCCGTTACTTCTTTTTTTTTTTTTGGAGTCAGAGTCTCACTGTAGCCCAGGCTGGAGAGCAGTAGCACTATCATAGCCACAGCAGCCTCTACCTGCTAGGCTAAGGAAATCCTTCACCTCAGCCTTCCGAGTAGCTGGGACTACCAGTACACACCACCATGCCCAGCTAATTTTTTGATTTCTTGTAGAGATGATGTCTCACCATGTTGCCCAGGCTGGTCTTGAACTCCCAGGCTTAAACATTCCTCTGGCCTTGGCCTCCAAAAATACTGGAATTACAGGCGTGAGCCACCACACCCAGTCAGCCCATTACCTCTTAAAATTGTATTTGGTAGTTGCAAACATTTTAAACTTGGGAGATCTCATGTAAAAATTCACATTTTCAATTATCTGGCAGCATGGGACTCACCCTCTGGTGTGGTGGGCATAGTATCTGCATGTGCCGTCAATCTGGCCAGCTTCTTCCTTGGTCCTTGGGGCATTTGATTTATCACCCAACCCCTATACACCCAACCCACGGTCACACATACTTCCCAAGATGTATTTTTTTTAATTTTTAATTTTTTGTAGAGAGGAGGTCTCGCCAAGTTGCCCAGGTTGGTCTTAAACCCCAGAGCTCAGGTAATCCTCTCACCTCCGCCTCCCAAAATGCTGGGATTACAAGTGTGAGCCATCACACCCGGCCCTAGCAGGCAGGAATGAGACAACTGACTGATGCTGCAAATAGGGCGCAGAGGCCAGCCCAAAGAAAGAAACACAGTGCTCCAGAGATCAGACTTGGGGGTTGTGCAGTGTCACATGGGGACCTGAATACCTAGCGGAAAGTTGGGGGAGGTGGGCAGTGAAGAGAAAATAAGTGAATTGTTGCTTCGCAATTCTGGACTGTGTCCAGCACCACAGTGAACCTTCTCTATACCTTGGTGCTACAGGTCTTTTTTTTTTTTCCTTGTGTTCATGGCAGATGTGATTAATCAATCACAGTTCACGCCACCTCTGAACCCAGATGCCACTTCAAAATCATTTTGTCAGCCAAGCAAGGGTGGCTCATGTCTGTAATCTTAGCACTTTTGAGAGGCCAAGGCAAGAGGATTGCTCGTGCCACTGCACTCCAGCTTGGGCAACAGAGTGAGAAAAATAATAATTTATATAACAAAAGAGCAATCCCTGCCCCACCTCTCCCTATACTAAGTCTCTCTCCTGGGCACTCATCTTGGGTTAGAGTTCTGCTGTTTTTCCACTTATCTCCCATTACCACTGTATTCAGATTTATATCTTTTTTTGGCTCCACCCCTCCCTCAGCACACTGAGTTTATCACTTTTTAAATTCTTTGCCAATTTGGGAGGTGTTAAATGGCATCTTATTGCATTTCTTTTTTTTTTTTCTTTTTTTTTTGAGACAGAGTCTTGCCTGGGCTGGAGTGCAGTGGCATGATCATAGTTTACTGCAGCCTCACACTCCTAGGCTTAAGCTATTCTCCTGCCTCAGCCTCCCAAAGTGCTAAGATTACTGGCATAAGACACTGTGCCCAGTCCTTATTGCATTTCTTTGCTTTTTAATGAGTTTGTTTTTTTACTTTTTTTTTCTTTTGAAACTAATTTGGCAAATTGATTAACAACATCTCATCATGTTACCAAATGCCAGGGGTGGTTGGGGTCCTGTTGCTTGCCTCACAGAAAGTCAATCACTGAGACAATGAGTATTGCCAGGGAAGAAGGCCCTTTATTTGGGTAATATCAGCCAAGGAGAACAGGACATTCATTCTCAAATCTGTCTCCCCATTCCACTGAAGTCAGGGGTTTATATAATGGGGTGGAGTATAAAAACCAGGAATTAGGGAGGGATCAGGAAGAGGAGTTGGTAAACAGGAGGAGTCTGGCATCTCATTGACTGGATGTGATGATCTGGTGAGTTTCAGTTTCTTTATACTATAGGCCTGAGGGTTGGTTTCCTGAGGTAGGAACTCAGATAAGACAAATGTGAGTTTCAATCTTGAAGAACAGGAGTAGCAATTACTGTGTTTATTTAAAAAGAGACCAGTACAGTAGCACACCTCTATAATCCCAACATTTTGGGAGGCTGAGGTGGAAGGATTGTTTCAGGCCAGGAGTTCGAGAACAGTCTGGACAACATAGTGAGATCTCATCTCTACAAAAAAATAAAAAAATTAGCCGGGCATGATGGTACATGTCTGTAGTCCCAGCTACTTGGGATGCTGAGACAGAAGGATAGTCTGAGCCCAGGAAGTTGAGGCTGCGGTGAGCTGTGATCCTCCCATTGCACTCCAGCCTGGGCAACAGAGTAAGACTCCAACTCAAAATTTTAAAAATTAATTAAATAAATGAACAATAAATCCATATATAAGAAAGTGTAACCATTAGTTCTACAGTGATGTTGAGCTGGTTTCAATTGAGTTTCTTTGATTATTAACAAGAATGAAATTTTTTTACTTTTTTTGTCCATTTGGACAATCATCTGACATGAACTTTGCTCCTGTTTTCCTTTGGGGTGGTTATCTTTTTCTTTTTCTTTTCTTTTCTTTCTTTTTTTTTTTTTGAGTTGGAGTCTCACTCTATTGCCCAAGCTGTAGTGCAGTGGCATGATCACAGCTCAATGCAGCTTCAAACACCTAGGCTCAAGGATCCTCCTACTTCAGCCTCCCAAGAAACTGGGAAGCTGGTGTGTACCACCATGGCAGCTAATATATATATAATACATATTATATATATATAATATATATTATTTTTTAACATTTTTAATATTTTAATATATATTAAAATATATATATATATATTTTTTTTTAGTCGGAGTCTCACTCTGTCACCCAGGCCGAAGTGCAGTGGCACACTCACAGGCCGAAGTGCAGTGGCACACTCACAGCTACCGCAGCCTTGACCTACTGGGCTCAGGCGATCCTTCCGCTTCAGCCTTCCAAGTATCTGGAACTATAGGCTCACACTACCATACCCAGCTAATTTTTTAATTTTTTGTAGAGACAAGGTCTCACCATGTTGCCCAAGCTGATCTTGAACCTGTGGGTTCAGGCAATCCTCTCACCTCTGCCTCTCAAAGTGCTGAGATTACAGGCGTGAGCTGCCGTACCCAGCTAATTTTTAAAATTTGTTTTGTAGAGACGAGATCTCGCTATGTTGCCTAGGCTGGTCTCGAACTCTTGGACTTAAGCAATCCTCCCACCTCAGTCTCCTAAAGTGCTGGGATTACAGGCATGAGCCACTATGCCCAGCCTGGGGTGGTCATCTTTTTCTTTTTTTGTTTTTTTGTTTTTGTTTTTTTTGTTGTTTATTTGTTTTGGGTTTTTTTGCATTAAAAATGACTTTTATTGAATTATTAATCAGTTTCTTTTTCTCACTGAACTATAAGAGCTTGCTCTATAAAATCTTATTACATAATCTTTTGGACATTAGATGTGTTTCAGACTTTGATATTTGTCTTTTAATTTTAAGGAATTTTTTTGTACGGGACTTTTAAATTTTTTGCAATCAAATCCATGAGCCTTTTACTCTATGAAGTCTTTTGTGTCATGCTTAGTTTGGAAAACCATTAACAAAGCAAAAAGGATTGTGTTGTCTTTGGATTTCAAGAAAAACTTCTGGGAAGTACTCTTTTTTCAACGTGTTGCACTAGAAAGCAATCTTAGCACAAGGGATCACTCATTCAGCATCTTGTTTTATTTACTTATTTATTTTTATTTTTTGAGTGGAGTCTTACTCCGTTGCTCCGGTTGGAGTGCAGTCCACACTCACAGCCACCCCAACGTCAACCTGCTGGGCTCCGGTGATCCTTCCGCTCAGCCTTCCAAGTAGCCAGAGCTATAGGCACGCGCTACACACCCGGCTAATTTTTTGATATATTGTAGAGACAAGGTCTCGCCAAGTTGCCCAGGCTGGTTTTGAACCTGCAGGCTCTGGCAATCTACTCGCCTCCACCTCCCAAAGTGCTGGGATTACAGGCTGAGCCACCGAGCCTAGCCTCATCCACCATTTCAGTCTTTGAATGCTCTGCATCTTTTAGAATGCATGGTATGCTTACTGTTAAGTGGTTTTTTCATCAGTTAAAACACGTTTTAAAAATATTCATTAATGTTCACTCTAACCATTGGATAAGATGTAATTTACACAATGTTCAACCCTAAAGCAGAAAAAGCCTTAACGTGGGCAGCAGAACATAGACAGCAGGAATAAACAACCCAACTCCATCCTCACGAGCAGAGGCCTTGAAAGCAATAAAGATGCAGCAGGATTGTATTGGCTTTAAGGTTTTTCTTTAGCCTTTTGTAAGAGCTCATTAATTTACAAGCTAACTCCCTTCGTTAAAGGGGGACTCACATCCAAATTTAAGTTTCCTTGAGAAAAAAGGAAGCTTCTACATTGGGAAGGACTTTGTCTGAGGCCTCATTGTAACAGTCCTTGATTTTCCTATACCTTTTTCTCAGCCTCATTTTAAAAAAGTTTCTCATCTTCATTGTGTGACTTTGGCAAGTCATTCCAGACAACTAGCTTGTACAAAGAGAACACATCAGCCTTATGCCTGATCTGGAGTTCAAAGGGACAGCGAGAAGAAAAGAGAAAAGAAAGAGGAAATGACAGTAACCAAGTTGTTTTGTTTCTACAAACCCAGTCATCTATACCGTGATTTCTCCTTCCTCTCATTCCCCCTCATTCCTCTCCGGAACCAAGAACCATCCACCTTTGTGACAGTTCTCTGTTGCTGAGCAACAGGCCAGGAAAGGGGACTCCACTCACGCCCCATGATCCCTGGGTGAAACCTTGGACCCAGGGACTCTGAGGAGGAAGCTGTACCGCTGCAGAGGAAAGAGGGAAAGAAGGAGGTCTCTGAGATGCTGCGGCTTGTAGTGGAGTCGGCCAAGATTGACCCGCCCCTAATCCCTCCACCCAGACCCTGCGTTTCCATTGACTTCAGAGGTAAGAGCCAGGTTCTGAGTGGGAGAGAGGAGCCCCAAGAGGCAATGGTTCTTGGCACCCTATTATGTAAAAAAAAGCCTTGTGAAACACAAGATGAAGTCGACATTGTCCAGTTCTTTCAAAACTTACGGCTATTACTTCTTTTATTATAACTTCTCTGCCTCTCGTTTTTGTCAGAGAATGACTGTGGATAAAGGAGGGGACTAATGCTTCTTGACCTTCTTCCATAAACTAGGGTCATGCCATAAACTGGGGTTTAAAGAAAAAAAAGTACCTGCTTCATAGGGTTGATGTGAAGAGTTAAGTCAATTACATATGTCCAGTCCTTAGCACAACTTCTAGTAACAAACTGTTCAATAATATGAGCTACTCTTGAAAGCGCTTTAGAATCGACAGACCTTTCACACATTCAATGCTGTTTGCTCCTCAGCAACTCAGAGATAGATGAGGCAAGTTTTATTATCTCCATCTTTTATAGACAAGGAAACTGAATCCCAAGAAGCAAGGGGAAGAGTGGGGTGAAAGACTTTAAGAGAGACAAAGCGTGAAATTAAGTCTATCTAGATACCAGAGGGCTGGGAGCAAACAGGGAAGAAGTCAAAGGAAAGATGGTGAAAGTCTAGAGGTAGAGAGTGTGGGAGGTAGATTCAGACCGAAGAGATTTTGCAAGAACCGTCAGCAGTGAAAAAATCGGTCCAGGAGAAAAAAGAATGCAATAGATTTTTACAAGAGACATAAATAAAGTATAAAATTTCTTTTTTTTTCTGATCTGTGAAACTATGCTTGTTGAACTCAGAAATTGAACATTTGGACTCCAGTCTCACAGGGTGGCATATGCTTACACCCCCAGTTTGCAGATTTAAAGAGGAGTAGTGGGGAGTTGAGTGTATTTTTGTCCTGATCAACTAATTTTACAGTTAGCCAAGCAAGTAACTCGCAGCTCCTGATTCCAGGTTATCTTCCCCACCTCCTCCTGGGCACCATCCTTCTCCTTCTAGAAATATATTTTGGATGCCTCAAACCCAGAACTCTGGGCTTACTCACGGATTTACCCACACATTCTTAAGATTTCATGCTTATCTTTGATTTTTTTAATTCCTTTTGTCCTTGTCCTTGCCAGCCTCTTCCCTCATATACCATCTACTACTCTTACACCACTTCCCACAACCCACCCCTGCACACACACACACACACACACACACACACACATGCACACGCACACTCTCACATTCTTGCCCTGGGAAGAAGCTCAAAGTAATCAAATTAATTTAGCAATTTCAAGACTCTTTGGCAGGTCTATACACTACCATCTGTTCAAGATATTTCTAGGGGAGGGAGGTTTTAGTGGATGAAGTGTTTTGAACCCATTATCGATGTTAATAGGTGTCTTAGGATATACTAGGCTTTGCTCTGGTAATAAATAAACCCTTACATTTCAATGGCTTAACAATAAAAGTTTACCTCTTGCTCATACCAAGCCCTGCTTGGAAGGTGCAAGTTAGGTAGCTCTCCTGGGTGGCTCTCCAACAGTACTTTAGGGACCAGCTGCTTTCCCCTTTGGCTGTGACTTCACCCTGCCAGCAGGTTACAGGAAGAGGAGAAGCAGCATGGAGAATCCAGTGGAGATTTTAGGAGCCAGACCTGACAGTGGCAAACATCACTCCCTTACTCTGTTAGCCAGAATGAGTCACACTACTTGGATGCAAGATGCCAGGAAGAAACTATGCAACCAGGAAGAAAATGAAATAAATACATAACATCTATCACACAGGGTGATAAAAAATGAAATTTTGAAACCCTTGGAAAAAGAAATTCATTCAGAAACAATTGATGCCAGATCATACCTGCCAATGTAGACTTGAAGTTTTCTTTTTTCGTTTCTTTTCCCCTCTTTTCTCCTCTCCTCTCCTGTCCTCTCTCTCTCTCTTCCCCTCCCTCCCTCCTTGTTTCTCTGCCTCCCTCCCTCTCTCCCTCCCTCCCTCCCTTCCTTCCTTTCCAGAGTCTCAAGGTGTTGCCCAGGCTGGAGTGCAGTGGTGCAATCACAGCTCACTGCAGCCTCGGTCTCCTGGGCTCAAACCATTTTCCTGCCTCAGCCTCCTGAGTAGATGAGACTACAGGCATGTGCCACCCTACCCAGCTAATTTTTAAATTTTTTTAGATTAAAAAATATAGTTTACTTAAAAGTAAATTAGAGACAGAAAGAGAAGGGAGAGAGAAGATTCACCTCCCCAAGGCCAGGAAGCATGGTGACACCAGAGGCTAGCAAGGCAATGGCCCTAATTTTTAATTTTATAGAGACAAGGTCTCACTATGTTGCCCAGGCTGGTCTTGAACTTTTGGCCTCAAACATTCCTTCTGCCTCATTCTCCCAAAGTGCTGGAGTTACAGACGTGAGCCACTGCACCCAGCCAAACTTTTCTTAGAGTGTTCTATTTGGTTTCTTTGCAGATGTCAAGAAAAGAACTCAAGTGGTTGAAGGGAATGACCCCGTATGGAATGAGGTAGACACCAGGGCAAGCCCAGAAGAGGAAATGACAGCCCCAATAGCATGGGGGCCGGGGTGGAGACTAGGCAGGTGCTCAGAAGTCTAAGGAGCAGACAGAAAGCCTCACAGGCTCTTCTCGAGGCTGGGGCCTCCAATCCAACAAGCCTGTGAAGGCCACATCTGCCCACAGCTGTCTTGATCCTTCTTCCCCATTTTGGGGATGGACGGGGCCTGATACTCCTAGGAGTCAAAGCAGAGAGAAGGCTCCCTGTGCAGAATCCTTTCTCATCTTCCATCCATCTGTGTTTTCCCACCCTTATCCCCAGTCTCCAAACCCCTTAACTCCTAACACGTCCATGATACTGCAGTTCAAGTTGCAGAAGCCCAGGTAGGATGCCCCACATTTTGGTGAAAGGTAGCAAAACCTGTCTCCTTCAGGAAATTAGACATGGATTTAGAGAAACACAGTGCTAGCTCGTTCCCCACATTGCTCATCATTTCCTAGAAGGATGAGATGGGATGGGCTGAGGAAGGATGCTGACTTCTCGATGCCCCCCACAGACCCTAATCTGGCACCTCTGGAACCGTCCCCTGAAAAATGACTCCTTCCTACAAGTCGTCCTTCTGGATATGGGCTCAAAAAAGGAAGAAAGGTGAGGAAGAGAAAGGCAGGAGGTGCCTAACGCCCTGGCCAAAACAGCAGCAGGTGATGTCATTCTTGTCTCTAATTCGTAACTCATTTAGATGCAAGGACCAGAACCACTCCAGCCAGCTAAAGGGAAACAAAGAGGGGTGGGTGTTGGAAGGGTAGCCAGGCCAAGAGTGCAGATCAGCTTGGACCAGGTACTTGGGAACCTAGCAGTAGCTCTGTCCAGCTGAAGCCACAGATCTCGAACTTCTATTTCTCTCTGCCCAACCCTGACTTCTCATCACGGCCCCACTCTAGTGCCCAACTGGGACTAACATCTCCCTGAGACCGAAGCTAAGGCATCCCAGGTCGAAATTCCCAGGACAGAGAATCTGATTGGCTCAGTTCTGGCCAGGGTCCACCCCTGGTCCAATCAACAGTTATTTCCCTGAGAGCTCTAAGCCAATGCCAGAGTCAAGGGTCACCACATTCTCTGCCTCACTGCGCTCTTCTCCAGCCTCTCTGAGGACAACACAGGCTCTAGGAGAAAACCTTTCTTGGAGCAGAGGAGGACACCTTCTTCCCTGGCTCAGGATCTCACACCCACTCTCCTCTCCCCAGGTTCATCGGCCTGGCCACAGTACTGCTCAAGCCATTGAAGAAACATCCGCATGAGATCCTTTTTGTGAAGGACTTGACCTTGCTCAACCATTCCATGAAGCCCACAGATGTAAGTCAGGCCCAGGCAGGGCATGGGAGTGCTTCCTCCCCCCCCGGGGGGGGGGGCTTCATCACACTGCCATCATTATCTGCCTTCCCCTTCTTCCACCATCTTCCTATCCCCCTTCTACCCATCTATTTAGATAGATGGATTGACCTTCCACTGAGAGTTAGCCACTGGTGCTGGTGATGGAGAACTGAGAAGCCCATAGTCAGCTGGCGTAGACACCACTCATAGTGACATGCACTCCAGTCACACCAGACAAGATTCAGTAAAGCTAGGCCACCAAGGTCAGGAAGGAGTGAATGATTCCTCTTGGGAGGCAATGGATGGCTTTACAAAGGAGGTGATGTTTGAGACATATGGAAAAAATCAAACAAATGAGAACAAACAAAGGCTATTTGTTCAGAGCTTGCTCTAGCAAGTGAGTTAGCCACCATCACCTGTGTTTTGGCAGAGACTCAGAGTGGTAAAAAGAGGTTTTAGACTCTACCTAGAGGCTCTTGGTGTGGGGGAGCTAAAGGCAAACTAACTAGAAATGGGGCCTCCTGTGTGATTGGTTAGGGAGGCATGTTTGACTTTCTCTGGTTGGTCCTAAGTTGGAGGAAGTGGGGACACAAATCAGGACAGCTGCCAGGTATTAATCAAGCCTTGGTATTTGGGGCTGATGGTTATTGTTCAGCTTCCTGGATTGTAGCTAGAGATAGCAGTCTGACTTCCTGCAAGTCTGACATAGAGCAGGCTGGCATCCTGGGCTGGTTACTGTAGATTACGGGTTGGCTTTCTGGGCTGGTAACTGCAGATGTCAGGTCAGAGTTCTATTTTATAGGTGGTTTGGTCATTGTTCATTTGTATACAGACAGTTCGTGATTTATATTTTTGACCTATGATGGGTTTGTCAGGATATGGCCCCATCGTAAGTAGAGAAGCACCTGTGTTTAGTCTCGCAGTTGAATCTTAAGGAGGGGTGTGAGTTTGCCCATTAGACAGGAAAGGAAGACAAACACAGGCAGGGGTGTAAAGTGGTTGCAGAACGAGGCAGACTGTGGGAGAGCGTGCTGCCTGCTATAGCACGAGGTGCTACACAGTGTAGGGTAAAGGCGGGATGGATGGCCAGGGGCCAGAGGTGAAAGGCCTGGTGGTCCATGCTGGTGAGTTGTGACTTTACTCTGATAATTTAGGGCACTCGGGGTGTTTAGGGGGCAATCCTGGTAACCATCTGGAGGCTGGATGAATGAGGGGAATATGTGGAGGCAGGAGTCAGTTAGGAGGTGTGGGAATTCCCACATGAGCTCATGAGACGGTGGGCTAGGGGAAGAACTGTTTGCATCCCTGGTTCTGGACTGGTCCCAAATCCCCTTTTCCTCTCCTCCCCACCCTGCTGCACCCTCTTCTGCCCCTGTCAGCACCACATGGCTTCTTTATTCTCCAAATCCCCTCCATCACAGCCCATTGCTCTCACCTTACCAGTTGGTAACTCCCTCCACCCAGACTGCACAAGTGCCAGGTTTGGCCCCATCCCATGGCCAGCATCACACCCCCAGAAGGACTGGGCGTGAACCTAACCAGGGTTTGGTTCTGGTGCTGTGACTTGGCCAAGGATGACAGGGTCTGTCTTACAGCTCCCCGTCTTTGCCTTGCAGTGTACTGTCACCCTACAGGTGGCCCATATGACCAAACGGGATATTGAGAAGACAGGTATGTCCTTCCCTGGGTCTTATCTTCTGCCCTTCTCCAAGTATAGCTGGATGGGCTCTTTGGAACCTTCAGGACCCAGCCCTTGAGGCCTACAGAAGGAATGTGTCCAGGTTAAGGGTCAGATCTCCAGACATCTGGCTGAGGCCATCCCAGTATGCCCACTCATCATCTCTAGACCCAAGACCTATAAGATATGATGTACCATCCAATGGGCTGCAGCGGGAGATGAGGATGGTCATTTCCAAGAGGCCTTGCATGTGGAGCAGGGTCCAGGGCTCTGCAGCTCCTGAGGGTAGGGAGGGTCCATGGTAATGTTCTGGGGAGGACGTGTGCCCCTGCCAGGCCCTGTTGGCCATGCTTTTAATCAGAAGTTGGTCATTGGGGACAGGATGATGAAATGGGGAAAATGTCTCCAAATCTCCTGGGTCCTGGGCCTCTGAACCCACCCCGGACTGTGTTTCCTCAGGAGATGAAGACCTCTTGGGCATAACCGCAGGAGAGGTGGCCAGGCAGAAACTGGTGGTTCCTGGCTCCACTGCGCACAGGGCTCTGTCCTCAAAGCCTCAGCACTTTCAGGTGAGGATTCTCCAGGTTGAAATCCAGGTGACTCACCTGATACCCTGCTTGCTGTGATCCCAGGCCATCACCTCCCATCCACAAGGTCATGGTAGAGGGGTAGAGCTTCAGATGCAGCTTCAGATATAGACCCATGCAGATACAGACCCATGCAGACCCATGCTGCATCCCCTGCTCCTCTGGGGGCCATTCTGGGGTTCTTCTGCCTGAGGCTGAATTAGACACAGCTCCAGAGAGGCAGTAGGAGGGGCCGGCTGTGCACTAGCAGGTCTTGTTACATGCTGGAGGGCAGGGCAGAAGGCAGGGGTCCCTCCTTTCTGGAGTCCTCAGATTGTTGGCAAAACAAGGCAAGGCATGTACAAAGTTAAATTATCTGTCCAGGAGAGGCTGGGGAGTTGATTAGGGGACTGTGGGATGGACCACGGTTTCTATGTGAATTCAGGAGTCCCATGGCTTATCAAATTTCCTGTGGGCCGGGCTCAGTGACTCAGCCTGTCATCCCAGCACTTTGGGAGGCCAAGATGAGTGGATTGCCTGAGCCCGTGGGTTCGAGACCTGCCCGGGCAACTTGGCGAGACCTCGTCTCAACAATAAATCAAAAACTAGATGGGCGTGGAAGTGCGTGCCTGTAGTTCCGGCTACTTGGAAGGCTGAGGTGGAAGGATTGCCGGAGCCCAGCAGGTCGAGGTTGCGGTGGCCGGGAGTATGCCACTGCACTCCAGCCTGGGTGACAGAGTGAGACTCCAACTCAAAAAAAAAAAAAACTTCCTGTGGCCTCTAGCCTGTAGACTAATATTTTTGCCACGGTTTTGCCTGTCCTGCAGCCTGCTCCTTGTCCAGGAAACAGGAGGTCTCCTTGCATCCAGGCAATGGCCAAGTCCTAGCTCTTACCATCACCTGCTGCCCCCACTTCTCCCACTTCTCCCTCCCCACTTCCATTCCCTGGCCTGAGCCTTCACCATGGCTTCCCTGATCCCCATTAATGGCCTCCTCCTGAACTCCTAAGCCTCCAGTTCTTTCCTGTCCGTTCTTCAGCCAAAGTGACCTCTTCTTTTTTTTGAGTTGGAGTCTCACTCCATCGCCCAGGCTGGAGTGCAGGGGCACACTCACGGCCACCTCAGTGTCGACCTGCAGGGCTCCGGTGATCCTTCCACCTCAGCCTTCCAAGTATCTGTAACTACAGGAACGCGCTACCACACCCGGCTAATTTTTTATTTATTGTAGAGATGAGCTCTCGCCACATTGCCTGGGCTGGTCCTGAACCCACAGGCTAAGGCAATCCAATCACTTTGGCCTCCCAGAGTACTGGGATTACAGGCTGAGCCACCGAGCCCGGCCCAAAGTGATCTTTTAAAGATGTCATTCTAGCCAGGCTCGGTGGCTCAGCCTGTAATCCCGCGCCTTGGGAGGCTGAGGTGAGTGGATTGCCTGAGCCCACTGGTTCGAGACCCACCTGGGCAACTTGGCGAG